>CM067592.1:69354462-69470995 GCA_034336665.1 Luscinia megarhynchos
GTTAGAAGTTTTAAAATTAGCTTTGACTTTCTAATACCACTGTATTTTTATATATATATATATATATATATATATATATATATATATATATATATATATATATAGATATCTATATCTATATCTAGATATAGATAGATATAGATAGATATAGATATATATAGATACAGATATATATATATATCTAATACACTCAACACCCTCTAATCCCCTAACATTATTTGCACACCATGAATCCACACATTTGACACACTTCTTAAAGTAACTCAAAGAAATTATAGTAATTTTTCTCACCTGCACCCAACACAATTGAATTAAACACATTATTTGTTTTGTAACTATTCTACGGTAAAGCAATTTTTGAAGAGTATTAATTTCAAGAGCTGCACTATTAAAATTGAATCTGGATTGCAACCTGTATAATGTGTCAATTACATATCAAACCTATCTGATTGGCATTTGGGAATTGCTGTATGCTAGATGTTAAACATATCCACAAAGTACAAAACTGTCATGCTATTTAAATAAGACACAGCTCCAATTTTATTTGCCACTAACATTCTCTGCATAAAATTTTAATACATGATATTTATTTTAGATCAATATTATTTTCCACTTGTGGATTAAAATATTCACGTATTTCTACAATTACCATCATCACATAAAAAGATAAACATCTTACTTTAGAAACACTGCTTAATTACACAGTTTATCATTTAAGTCACTTATGTGCTGCTACACTCATTTTTCAGTGTATGAATCAAAACTTTTGCACCTAAGTGATCAAACAAAACTGCAGATTGATCTAAAATGTATGTCAGGCTGCATTATCTGTCTCATATGCAACATTTAAAGAAAAAAAAACAACCCACAAGCAACAGCAGGCTAAATTTATCAAATATTTCTATGAAACAGATTTACAGCTAGGAATGTCTCTCCTGGGTTTTATGCTACTTCAAATTAAGTTTGAAACTAAAAAGCTAAGTACATACGTACATATTCTAAGAAACAATATTTTTTCCGTATGGGGAGCAAGAAAATGTTCCTTCTAAAAAAATCAATGGGTTATTTTTGCTGTAAGTACATTTCACTTGGTCTTGCAATTAGGTCTGCATAGACAGGCCACAGTTTAAAGAGGCACTGATCAGCACTTCTGAAGATGCAATTTTTCACGCAAATACTGGATTGCATGATACAGTTTTTCCTTTCTTTTTTTCTAAGAAACCAAACAAAGAATATAACAACTGGACAAAAGAGAAATATGAAACAGTCTCCTTGGACAAAGCTGCAAACAAAATACATTGTCTGTTTAATTGTATCTATATTAAAAAAGACTTTAAGATTAAGAAAGATTTGGAAAGAGAAAATACATTTGGAGCATTTTTCCTTAATGTATTTAAAATCCAATTTTTGTAAGTAAAACTTCTCATATTATTTCAAGAAGTATATCTAAGAAAATGAGCTAGATTTTGGAGATACTATATTCGATAGTTCCTGCAACCGCTCTAGTGTGCATTCATTTTCCTTTATTAAACAGCAGGAGTCAAAATTAATGCCACTCCGAGGTAAACTTTCATATTTTCAGTTTTGTAAAACATTAATTTCATAAATGTACTAACTCCCCATATCTGACTACAAGCCACTTTTCAACTCCAAAAGCCTGTCATGCCTCTTGCACTCCTTGGACTTCATACTGCTTTAGAAATGTCACTGAGAAAAAGAATATTCTTGGATAACTGGACATTTTTAAGAGTCTGGAGTACTAGTGAACATCAAAGCAGTTCACTCCAAGTTGGGAATGGGCATTTATATGCATTAACTACAAAACTCACAAAGAACTAGCAGTGATGTCTAGTAATGGAAGAAATATGAAAGGCTGAGATCCACAAATGTCTTCACTGCAATACAAAAACTAAGCCCTAGCTAGTGTTATGTAATAAAATAATAAATTAAAAGAAAAATTATTTCACACCATTTTGTGTCCCATTACCAGCAGTACTGAAAGGCAGGTCTTTACATCAGTGACTATGACTACGGCAAGGTAGATGGTTATTCCACCTTCTCAGAGGATAAGGCAAATTATTTTGCATATAGATGCAACCTTGCCCATCCCAACAGCTCTCCCAGATCTGCTCTTCCTTGCTGTTCTCCTCCTTATGACAGCCTGCACAGCCCCAGATTTTCTGCTAGTCCAATATGGCATAATGAGCAGTTGCTGCTTCTCACTGCTTTCCAAGCGGGCACTATCCCGAGAATCGCAGATAGTGCTAAAGATGTTTCCATGTCCTCAGAGCTGCCTCTTGGGAATGATGAGCAGTCAGCACGGAAAATTCTTCACAGACCTTTGCAAGCAGCGTGTTTAAGTAGAGCTGTGAGTATGATGGGAACAGAGAAACTTTTCAATGTTCTGCCCACCAGAAGACAGCTGGCACACAATTATCATTCCTCCTATTCTACAGATGGAAAGGATGAAGCTTTAGAGAATTACATTTACAAGAACTGTAAGACAGAGGGGTAAACACAATCCAGATCTCCCAACTCTATTATTTAAGTAACTACTTGGAGAATACGAACAACAAGACAAGAAGGAAGGTATAATTGGATTTTGCTGTCAATAAATCCAAAATCCAGCTTCCAATAGGAAGATTGGATAAAATGTCCATGGTACAAAAAAGATTCAGTAGTACTGTGAAAGATTAAGATTTGCATACTCTATTCTATTATAGAAATTCTGATGCTTGGTATAGGAAACAAAAGAAGGGTAACTCTAATCATTCTGTGCCCTTGGGAAGTATGGGCAGAAAACTCACAAGCATTAATGCAGCCACATTTGACTTAAAACTTTTGATATTGACATATTCAAGCAAACAACATTGAAATAATGAGCTAAGAGAAAGCAAGGATATAAGTTCGATGGAAATAAGCATCTCAGTATGCAGTATGAAAGAGCACCCTCTGTTGTTTCTGGTTAACAGAAGCAAGTCTCTCGATACCTCAAAACAGTATTTCAGTAACAGAAAAGACTGAGAGAAATCAGCAGTACTGACATACACATATCTGCAAACACCTTCCAGAGAGTTCAGACGCAGCAGTTTATCTGGGAAGGATTGTTATGCATTCTGAGAGCTACTAGTATCTGGAAGGAAGAATATGTTGTGCCCTAGCAAATTCTAGCTGTCCTAGACTAGAACCTTTTTTACAACAAAACATTAATTTCTGTATGCAAAATTAGGAAAAAACCCCTATGAAGACCCAAACCTGATATGCTAGTTGATTTTTATTTATAATTTTTATAAGGGCAAGAGGTTCAGATAAGGGTATGCATCATCAATAAATACAGGAGTTGCCAATACTATTTAAATCAAAGTACAAAATATCTGATGATAGATGAGCTATTCCAATCAGTTAAAAAGATCTGAGCATTCTAATAGAAGATCTTGAATGTATCAATGGCAACAGTGGAGCTTTTAAAAATATGCAATTTCTGCAACTGGAAACGTGTTTTCCTTATTTAGAACTGAAAGTCTCACATAAATTTCAAGTTTTTTGTTAATTTATTTCCTGCTACCAGAAGTTACTGATTATCTCAGGGACCAAGAAATTATAGAGATGGGGAACCACATGATTTACTTCCAGTAGTGATGCAACAAAAAGAAAATAAATTTTGACGTTACAGTAAAAAAAGAAGGATATGTATGATGTGCCTTAAGTACTGATGGTAATGCTCAGAGTAGAATATGATCAGAATTTAAAAATTTACTTTCCTTTCACGGTCCATACCTTACCATGTTTCAAAATTACAACCATTAGCAAAGAGAACTAAATCAGAATCTTAAAAACAGCTAATAAAGTTTAGATAAGTTATAAGGAATATTATACTGCAAAGGTCTAAAGTCTGTATTTTATTTCAGTCTCTCTGAAGATATATACTGCCCAGTTTCTGGAAAAACTAGTCTCAATTTGACTGAGCATTGACCTAATGTCAAATCCTCCACAATACGTTTTACACAGTTTCCATGAAAATTGTGAAATTCTGCAAATATGGAAAACCACGTTGTCTATGTATTCAGAATCATGCAGCTTAACAATCTATACTTTCATGATTAAACTTTGCTTTACGTAATGTATGGAGAAGAAAAGTAAAATTGCAAAGAAAAAGCTTTCCTCTGTGCTGATTTCAAAGATGCTAAAGGCAAGAATTCCACTAATGTATCTTCTGTTGACTAAGACTTTTTTCACTGGAGGTAGGATGAAAATACCAATTACAGGATCATTTAACAGTCCTACCTTGAAGGAAGCTGCTTGTCACAAGATCTGACAACGTACAGTCTTGATTGCACATATTTCTGAATATTGAGGACCAAATTGGAAGGGAGACAGAGGAGTAACTATAATAATAACAACAATAAATAATGGGTTTTCTTATTACTAGTTACTTTTGCCAGTCAAATATTTCTAGAAAATTCTGCCCACAAACAGTAGTGAAGATACATTTTGCACAGTAAGTACCAAAGAATACAGAAGTAACAATTAGCAAATAGAAACATCTGAATTGTGGCAGCAAGCTTAACATCAGACCCATGGGGCACTATACTGTAAGAGTAAATTACAGCAGCCGGTAATGCAAGCTGGGAGCGAGTGCTGATCTGCAGGATGGTAGGAGGGCTCTGGGAGGGACCTGTAAGGCTGGATAGATGGGCAAATCCAACGGTGGGAGGTTTAACAAGCCTCAGTGTGAGGTCCTGCACTTTGGCCACTACAATCCCCTGCAGCACTACAGGCTGGGGACAGAGTAGCTGGACAGTGCCCAGGCAGAAAGAGACAGTGCCAGCCTGAATAAGAGCCAGTGTGCCCTGGTGACCAAGAAGGCCAGTGGCATACTGGCCTGTGTCAGGAATGCTGTGGCCAGCAGGAACAGGGAACTCATTCTTCCCCTGATCTCAACACTGGTGAAGCCACACCTTGAGTGCTGTGCCCATTTCTGGGCCCCTCAGTTTAGGAAGATGCTGAGGTGTCCAGGGAAGGGCAAGAGAGCTGGTGAAGGAGCTGGAGCACAAATCCTGTGAGGAGCAGCTGAGGGAGCTGGGGGTGTTTAGCCTGGAGAAAAGGAGGGTCAGGGGAACCGTTGTCACTCTGCAACAATGACAGTGTAGCCAGGTAAAGGTCAGTCTCTTCTCCTGGGCAACCGCTGACTGGACAAGAGGGCACAGGCTGCACCAGGGGGTGAGGGGGTTAGACTTGAGGAAGAAGTTCTTCACAGAAGGAGTGATGGGGCATTGGAAAGGGCTGCCCAGGAAGGTGGTGGAGTCACCATTCCTGGAGGTGCTTAAGAAAAGATTGGATGTGGCACTCAGTGCCATAATCTAGTTGACAGGATGGTTATTAGGTGACACGTTGGCTCGATGATCTTAAATGTCTTTTCCAATCTAGTTGATCCTGCGATTCTCAAACTAGTAGAAAACACTGTATGTTTTCTGTAGTACTATTCAAAAAACACATTTTAAGCAATTCTATGCATGCCAGGAAAGGTCTATCAAAGGGCAGCATCTAACAACTGAAACAATTACAAATGCTTAAACTGGAGGTAATATTTCTACTACTTTTTCATCATGTTGTGTATGACATCCAGCTTAACTATAACTGCAAGAGACTGGAGAAAAAAAAAATATTCCTCCATTCCCTGCCTCTTTTCTCTAATAGGTTTCTTCTGTGGTTTGGTATTTCTCTATGCTATACATAATTCATTTCTCTGACTCCCTTCATAAATATTCAGGCTCCAATGTAACAGGCATGTACGCAAATGCACAACTTCATACATAAAACTACATGCAGAAAAATAATGCAGCATTTGAATACTTGCATGATCAAATTCACTGAGATTTTGAAGAGATGGGGAAAAAAATCACATTCATTAGAAAACAAATGAGAAATCCCCTAAAAGAGAGATCCCCTAAGAAGTGAGCACAGTGTGATGCTTTCTATAAACACCTACATGTTTTTTGTAAATTGCCTGTAGTCCAAGCTGGCAGTCTCCCTTTAAATAAATACAGAAAACTACATTAGCCACTTAGGTGTGCAGTTTCATTAACTTCATAGCTATCTTACCTACCTGTCCCTTTCCCCAAATTACACCTAAAAAATCCTGCACTGCACATTCATGTATTAGCTTCACTGCATCTTCTAAAATGCTCTAAAGAAATATTGTTCTAGCTCGAAAAAATGCCTGCATATTACACATTCTCAATACTCCTTTTGAAATTGTCCACGTTTTTTACCATCAGCAATATAAATTACAAAGTTATGAGATATGAAATTCTTTATTTTATTTGTCCCTTATTTTTGTCGGGCACTTCACAAACTTGTTCCACCCTTACCTCTCCTGCAGCATAGCTACAACCACCTATTTTGCTGTTAAAAATCGAAGAGGCAATTTGATGTATAAAGACTTTGTATGGTACATTACTACTGCTAGGTTAGGTACTGGCTTGAAAATAGGTGTAAATGTGGCATACTCCTTTTCTGCCTGCAGAAAACAATTACTCTGTCTGTGGCATAGCCTCATAGGCTGCAATCACACTAAATTGTGCATGGACACCAGCTCAAGCTCTGGCATATTGCCACACCCCCTACTTCACTGTCAATCCATGCTCTCCAAACAGAGCAAAGGCGTTTATAGCAGAATCTCAGACTGTCCTCAGCAGGCAGTTCACAGCAGGCAGTCTCCCTCTGTTTTGGAGAACAGGAGATGGAGGAAAAAGTTCACCTGCATGCATAAGGGTCATAGCATGCCATCTGTCCTCAGAGTTAGAGAATGTGATCTAGCTGTCTTTACTTCAAAACTGCAACACACAGGGAGACTGTTTCATAAAACACAAACTAGTAGTACCCTGTTCATGCAGGAAAAGGGAACCTCAGACTTCTGTTAAGTATTACACCCAAGAGTGGGGTATCTCAGGTGAGGCTTTTCCCTCCATTCCTGTAGCTGTTCTTGCCTGCAAGCACAGGAAAACACAGGCCAGTCTTATACCAGTGTCTGACAGCTGACACAAGCTTGCCCTGAAATTGTTCTTTTGAAATACTAGTCAGAAAAACAGAAGCCAAATTGTCATTGATCAAAGAGCTGACTAGCTTTGGCCTCAGTATTTTCTTAAGCATACAGAAGACCTAAATGTGCAGTTCCTCCACATGACTTCAAGATCATGGTTTCAAAACAGTGGATTGTTACAATCTGGTTTGGAACTCTGTAACAGTAAGTGAAATCTTATGGCAACACTAACATGGGCACAGCATAAGCAAACATTATCTGGCCATGTGGAAAAGAAGAGTAGTTCTCCCAGAACTGGTAACTGATACAACTCCTGGTAGTGAAAAAACATCTAAATACTGTGCTCCCACTCCAACAGCTGCTATGAAAATCTAAATAATTTCTTTGCATCCCTTGAGGAAATCTTCTGCATTTTCTGCCATGTGAAACATTCATGCACCCATGTCATCAATGAAGAGTTTCAACAACATTTATTATGTGGCTCTAAGCTGCTAGTTTGCAATAAAAGAAGTAAATTGAAAAGGAAAAATGAGACAGGGAGAAGATACTAAAAGCAGCATATGTTCTTCTTCAGTTTATGTACAAGTTTAATACAATATTCATCTACAATGCAATTTTAATTGTATCAAGAAATATAAATTTTGTTATGAAATAACTAACAGACTGGTAACTACATTTGAAATCTATCATTTTTTGAATCCTTTGTAAAGACACTGTAATTGCAGCTCTTCTGAATACAAACTTCAAGCTTAGAAGGAACAGTAGCATTACCAGATTTGCTATACAAGAGTTTTAACAATTTCCTGCTTGGCAATCTTGTATTTCACACCACTAATAATATGGGAAATTCTCTATTTTTTCTGCTTTACATCACTGACTTCTTTTACTGGTAAAAATAACTTCTTATTAAAGATAATGTTCTTCCACAGCCTACTCTGGGATTAACAGATATCTGTATTTATTTTTGCACAGCTCTGTCCTCTTCTTGCCAGGTGCAATTCAGTGAAGTCAAAGCTAACAAACCACAACCAACACTGACCCACTGCACACCTGGCCACGTGAAGACAGTTCCGGCTGGCATTAGCAGCCAGTGTAGCCTAATGCCATGGCCTTGCAGAGCAAAACTGACAATGCTGAGGGTACAATATCTACGACACTGCACAAATTCAAGTGAAGTGAGCCTTCTGGCTAGATTTCATATGCAAGAAATCCACTCTGCCTACTCTTTGAGTGCTTCAGAGCACTGAGATGACAGTGAAAGCATGGTAAGGACAACGAGGAGTTCTGCTGAACCACACTGCTGAACCTATTTAACATCAATTACGCGTAATTATCAGCTCTGCTTCTTTAGATATAATTCAGATCCCAAAGAACTAATGCCATGAACTGATGAGAACTACTGGAATAAAGGAAAATGCTGAAGACGACTGCTACACCTGTTTTCAAGGTCATGGATTCTGTTTGCCCTTGGATGCCCAGTGCTCTGCAGTGAAGAAGGGAGACAAATATGAAAGTAAAAAACACCCCAAGCTGGACAATGTGGCAATACAAGAGAAGAAAGTAGGAGTGCATAAAGTCACAATAAAGGATGGAGGAAAGGATAACAGACAGAGAATGCTAAGTGAATTTAAAAAGACCACTGCAGAAAATGTTTTTAAGATCTGCAGGTGAAAAAACCCTGCACATTTCTGACCTTCACCGTTTGTAACTGATTTTTGTTGTTTTTCAAGAAACACACAGCTCAGGACAGTCTAGATTCGATTCTCTTTCAAACTATGAAGAAAACAACTCCAAATGATTTTAAAACGATTTGTGAACACACTACACGTTTGAAAACCAGACCCAACATAAAAAGATCAGCCTTCACAAACACAGAACCTCTGAATCATCAGTGCCCCTGATAAAATTTTATCTTTATCTCTGTACCAGAGGTAAGAGCCTCTAAAAACAAAGTAATATTTTACTAAACATAAAAGAATTTTGTGAATAAGTGTATAGAATCTTGCAAAAGGTAGCTGTGATATGTACACTTTGGCACGGAGGGCAGTCAGCAGGCCAACAGTAAAAGCAATAGTAATTATGCACAATGGCATTGCAGCAGAATGCTGACATATCATTGCATGCTGCTTTCAATCTCAAAAAGACAGTGGTCAGCTAAACGTAGCACCCTGAGACTTTAATTCAAAAAATCAACTCAACTCACTTTTTTTTCAGAAATCCTATCCTGCTGCTATGCAATCAACAGATAGAACAGACCTAAATAATTATGCTTCTCTGGTACGCCATGAAATTGCAATCATGTCAATGTTTCATCATTTAAAATAATATCTCCAACTTACAGAACTGATAAATAAAGTTGAAGGTGTATTTTAAGGTAAAAAACCAAAAGAATTCCTGCCTGAATTAATTTACAAACCAACCTATATTACAAAACTAAAACATGAAGAAAAACACTTTTGCTGGTGATACTTAAACTTCCCTATACCTTGTTAAAAAAGATTTTCATTTTTCCTTCCCCTATTCTGAACTGAGGTAAGCAGCAAAAAGAGATATATAACAATAAACAGTCTTGAAAATGTGTATTATTGCATGCTTTGAATTTCTGATTAATTATGTATAGAAATATCAAAGAACACTTTACATTCAAGTAAGCTTACAGTCTGAGCATAGAGACACTCAGGAAAAGTCCTTTATCATGAATATCCTTCATTTTGGAGATCTTTAACTGCTGGCAAGTATTCACTGGAAGAAAATCTTTCATGAAGGATGGACACCACTTGCTTGGGAACTTGTGTTCTGTGACAGAGACTGAGCTTTAAGGAAACGAAGGCCAGAAGAACTTACTTAGATAGGCGCCATTTCTGACTCAATTTAGGTATCTCAGCACCACCAAGGAACGACACTACTCACAAATCTACCATCACAAATGAACCATTTTCAACATGACCTGAAGCTTCCACACGGGGGAGAGTACATGAGATATTAGAATCACAAATAAAATGCCGAGCAAATTTATGAGAAATAACAAACAAGCAAATAAATACAAGAAATGTGGCGAAAAAATTCCTCAGCTGAATTTCAGAGACATTTTTACAACACCATACCATAAAAAGTAAGTTTTTAAAAAAAGTCAAGTCAGTTACCATTGTTGCAAACTGGAAGAGCTTAATGAACATATTAACAGAATCAAAGATGCAAAATCCTGAATTAGCCATAGATGTAAATACTGAAGAGAACAGACAAACAGTACAACAAAAGCTATTGGGCTCTCAGATTCAGATCTCTATGAAGAAAAATGTAAAAAAAAATTTCATTATCATCATAAAAATGATACTGAATAAAACAGGGAAAATAGTTCAAAGACCATACATTTAATAAGAGAAACAAATGTAAAGGCAATAAGTGATCTTGAGATTATATCACTTGCTAAACTTATATTAAGTTTGCTCAATAATAGCACGTATTTGCAGAATAACAATGGCAGAAGTGAAAAATAAGAAAAGCTTGGGAAACCACAGGTTATAGCCCTTTCTTATACTCAGGTCTGCAATTTTCCTTATCATTTTAAATATCATTTCAATAAGATACTGAAATAACAGAGGGCTAGGAAAAAACCGACACATAAAAAAAATTAAATGCTGAATAGTAGCATAATCTACCCTCAGCTATGGTACTAGTAAGAAAGTAGCCATGCAGGGAAGCTTGTAAAATCTAAGTACATGGCAAGAAAGAGAAATATTGGGAAATAACGGGAAAATACAGGAAAATATGACTACGAATAGTCAGATTAAATGAAAAAAAGGAAAAATGCATGCTGCATATCAGGAAAATCTTTCTGACAGTGAAATTGTGGAATGATTTCTCAACAAACTAGAAGAAACACTTGGTGGCATAATGAAGGGAACAATGCTCGACTAGCAGGGAGGCAGACTAAAAGATCCAAAATGTATTTTCTCCATCTAATTCTAACAGACTATTAAAGGAGACAATCAATAGCCAGGGAGGTAAGTTATTTTGATAAGCTCCATGGTTTTCATTCTTTCAGAGGAAAGACCATGGTTGAAGTTGGGAGGGGGAAAAAAAGGAAACACCAAGCTGTGTGCTTTCTTACAGTTACTGTTTCCCATTGTGGATGTTACCATTATCTTTACATATGAAGAAAGATTGAAATGATCTAGAGAGATCCCCCATACTACAACACTGTGATAAAGAAGAACTTAAAAGAAAGACTACACGGTGTGCCACCAAATTAAATGGGGAAGAACAGAGCCATGTTCCCTGGGGGAAAGAGACAGAAGATTATGAGGTTAGTCACACTATTAGTGAGGCCAATAATGCCACTTTAAAGAAAAGTAAGTGTGATATATAACTAAATTTTTCATAGCATTTCAGTTTGGCAGAGAGGCATACTGCTGTACTGAAGTTATAGAGCAACTGCACAATTCCATCAGGTGAAAGAAATGAAGAAGGAATTCAGCTACTTGGACAGCTTTTTTCCAATAACTCAGCGAAACATCAAAAAAATAGAAGAAATTTGAGTCTGAAAGGTAACTGTTGCAATTAAAATAAGCAAAATCAGTATTTAATACTTTAAAGTACAACAAAATATCAGAATATTTTTGAATATTGTATTATTCACATTATATCCCACTCATTTTAACCCACAGTCAGAGCAGTAATAATTTAGACTGAATGGTTCAGAAAACAGCAGGTTGTTTTTATTACAGATGTTCTTAGTACAGTTAATATAATCAACTGCTTCATGAACAGCATTAAGATACATGAGCTACTGGTAAGGAGTTTACAAATAGGCAGGCTAATATATTGCCTATAAAAAGATACAGGAAAATAAGCATGGTCCAATGGCTTATGCAAAGAACTATTAATAAACAAACTCTTAAATTGTAAACTGGCTGTGCTACTGAATTAGCATCTGTATTTCCATCAGTTGCAAGGCTGCTGTTTCTCAATATCTATAGCTATGAAAGGAAAACAGATAATATTTATGTTTAGTTTTTGAAGACTGGAAACCCTTCGGGCCAGGTAACAGGGTCTTTCATCCTACCCTTCTAAAGACTGAGCAAATGACAACACAAAAAAATGTTACAATTTACAATGTTGCAAGAAGAAAAAAAAAATTGGGCAATACATAAAGTTCTAGTTACATATCTAACACTAACACAATAGTATTTTACTGAACATCTATTTTCTTTATTGGTTTCATTTCACATTAGTAAACCAGAAATTAATGAAGGAACATACTTAACTTCCTGAACTCTTACAAATGCTTTTTAAGGGTTAAGTAAGTTCTGTGCAGACTAACAAAAAGCACCAGTTTCAAGACAGTGAATATTATGTGGGCAGACAGGCTCAAAAAAGAGGTTTCTTAAAAACAAGAAAGGAAATAAGTTTTGGAGGGGGAGAGGGGAGGAGGCGAATGGGAGGGAGGGCAGGGTGGGTCAGGGGAAAGGGAAAAAGGGAAGGACAGTTTCCCACGAGAACTGTGAAGCTGTTTCACGATGCCTTCCAAAGCACCTCAGCCAGGATGAATTCTGCTGTACGTTTGCACATGCCACAGGCACCCTTACAAAGGTGACATCTATCTCCACCTCGTCATGCTAGGAAAGGAAAGACCCCTCTCTTGACTCCTTGCACATTCAACACTCGTTTTGGAGAGGTGAAGAAGGGCTGTTTTGTGGACTGCCATCCTTTTAATGTCTTGAAGAAGCACAGTTGTAGCATGTAACTTTTCTACTTCATGAACAGATTAGTACAAATTCCACCACTGGCAACTGCCTCTGGGCAACACCTGTACCATTCAAACAATTACTTGCTAGCCTAAACTTGGCATCAGAAGCAGCCCTCCTATCACAGGCACATTTCATAGAAGTCTGCAGGCTTGATTTTCTTCATGCTTCACAGACTTCCTGTTTGGGCACTTTCCTGAAGAAAGTCAAAGATAATGCATGTATTGGAATGTACCTTAATGTTTTGATGGAAAGGTTCACCTTCAAACTCGTAACAGATGGAGACAATGCATAACCTGCTGCATGATTCACTTAAAGACTCTCTTACTAGGCAACTTAGCCTTCCAATAATCAAACTAGACTCTCGAGAGCTGGGAAGGGTATGAACAGTTGGCTCTTTCCTAGGTAACAGTGCTAGAGTCCACAAACAAGGTCAACAATAAAAGGGGCTTTGGAAAGAATACCAGTAAGTTAATTAAATGATTCAGGTAAAACTCTGATCTCATCCTTGAGATCAACTTAGGCTACCAAGCATCAAGAAGGGAAAATGCTTTATGCTTTCTGCATTTAGCTACTATTCCCAAGAACCTCCAGAAACTCACATGATCTATCACAGACTGAATGCCTGGATGAAAAATGCGGAAGACATCAGCTATCAACCCACATAGAAAATTTGGGAAATGATGTCACATACATGCACAATGCTTACCTAGCAACTGCAGACACATGTACACCATAATACTGGGCTCGAGCCCTTGTCAATAATTGAAGGCAAAGCCTATCTTTTGGAAGACAGGAGTTGATCAAAGCTCCTAGGAGCACTCCCATCTGATGTGCTGCTAGAAAATATTTCTTTGCTTAAAAGGAATTCCAAATGGACAGTCCACATAGACTGACAACTATGCCCTCTGTTATACATACTACCATTGGCATCCTCAATTTTGTGAATATCCCCATGGATGTGACTGTACTGAAAGGTGGCAACCTGCAGAAGCAGGACTCTACTGCAACTTCTCAGATACTTGATGTGGGTTAGAGATATCCAGATGTTAAATCCAAAGCAAAGAAACAGCTGAGTATACAGGGTGGTGGAGGCAAACGTGCTTAGAAGGCTGTTGAATTCATGCCTAGAATACAATGAAGACTTGCATGTTTGTTCTTTGGAAAACATCTTTCCCTGAATTATGAAGGAAACTTGTCTGAAGAGTATAAACAAAACAACAAGATCTTGTTAAAGACTCTCATGAGAATTGTCCAAGAGGAATGTGGAAAAGGGGTGGATTAGGAGCAAAAAGTGGATTTACACAGTTTAACAATGGGTAAGAAACATTATACTACATCAAATAAATAGAGCAAGGTGCCTTTAAAGACTGTTCCTTTTCACCATAAAATCTCCTGAAAAAGCATGCATGTGTAGCTGAGAAGGAAGAAAGCTGGTGACTTTTCTGTACTTTGGCTTTTCTGAAGCAATTTACTAGGACAGATGATAACATTCCCTAATTCAGCAGAGTTCTTACTTTTTGATCAAGTGTCTGTCAGAACCCTTTAATTTGCTTAAGAAACAAGTCTTTGTAATCCCTGGTCCTCAAAGCCTGATCATAAGCATCCACTTCCCTGGGGATGTCACTGAGTCATATGTACAACCCTTGCCATTTCTACAGCCATCTTTGCTATCAACTGTTTCCTTTTATTTCAAGTTTCTCCTTGATGCAACAAAAAATCCAGCGGCAAAGTTCCCCAAGTTCTAGCCTAAAGGAGGGGAATTTGGTAGCGAAATTACCTTAGAAAAGGAATCTCTTTTGAAAGCATGTCCAGCTTTGTATGATTCCTTCAATTTAGACATTGTTGAGTGTAAGCTCAATAATGGAATATAAATTCTGATACACATACAGATACATCTGAATTACACAGACACAGAAATTACAGGGCTTGATATATATCTATATATATATCCAAGTGTATTTGTCTCTTACTTTTTGTACCTCAGTTATGGATTTGAGCTTTACAGGCCTAGAGCTTCTCAAAAGTAGACACATTTCAAATCTCACTAATAAACTTAAAGAAAAATCCATGTAACTGCATTATTATTGCAGTCTGAGATAAACCGTAATGCATAGTTAAGAACTGACATAAGATAAAAACTGTTATACTTACTGCTTGTCTAGTCAGAAATCCCACCATCTTTATCTCTTTAAAAAGATGTATTTTCATGTAAAAAGGTACATCTCTTTAATAAAGCAAAGATGTTACTATAAGAAAGTCCTTGTCAGAAATTCTTATCAACTATATTATATAAACCTTAAATGTAGTAGTAACTATTTCAAAAAGAATACAAAAGCCACAACAAAATAAAAAATACCAAGATTTACAAACCTAAGAGAATTCTTTCCAACTGGCCACAGAATATGGGATTATCTTTCACAAAACACATTTTACCTAGGTAATATGGCCCAAATGGCAAAGTACAATCTTAAAATAATACACTGTTCAAAGATCCTTATCAGCTGCAAAGCCAAAGCTGGAGAAGGGCCGTATCAGCTACAGAGACAACACTCAGTGAAGAGTGGAAAGGACAGATTGCCATGTCTCTCCATTCTATTGCTGCTATTGCAAAACACCAATCTCTGAACTCCCATCCTGTTTGTTACACCAATGTCAGTTTATTATTCATATGCTATGGCATATTAGTATGAGAAAGACTGATAGAGAAAAAAAAAAGATATTCTGCTGCAGACTTCTTATCTTTTTAGGAAGTTTAATTTTTGAACAATTCAAGATCCACCTTGCATGTGAGATTTCTAATAATATACAAAGGTAGGAGAACACAAATTGTCTCAGTACCACCTGTTAAAACAAAACAAAACAAAACAAAGCAAACAGAAGAATACAGCATAAATCCTTAACTTTCATTTAGAGACTGAATAAAATAAGCAGGAACACCAAACAAGAATGCATATGGCCCCAAACCCCAATTCCCTCCTCAATGTCAATGAAAACTCAGCACCTCTAATGTTTTATTTTCTTAGATGAGGAAGAATGACATATATGGTAACATCTAGACTCATCATCTCTACACCAAAGCTCTCATTCAGTGAAATTAAAGCATATTGAAGCAAAGCCCAAGCTTCAGCCAAACTGAATTCAAAATGGCTTAGATATTAAGACCACAACTACAAGACATGCAAGCCTATGGTAAAACTGAACCATGACCTATATTTTCCATTACTCCAAAACCACGTGTAAAAGTATCACCATAAAAACAGATGACAGAGTGGTGCTTTGCATCATTAGATCTTTAAGGAATTTTACAAGCAGAAGTAGTAACTCTCCCTCTGTAACAAGGAGGTGGGTGCTGTGGTCTGCCCTCAAATCACCTAGAGAGCCACCAGGAGCAGCATTAACAGATCAGTTTTCTGTATCTTGATCTGGTCACACTGCAGTGATTTGGGATGCATTTTAATATACATAAAGCTGCTTTGCTAAACTCAGCTTTCAGTCCCAAAATTAAGGCTAAGAAGGTAGAACTAATGCTGTTCAGAAATGTATGGAAATGCTTTTATTTCAGAATTGCTTTCAAACAGTAAATATAAAGGCTAATGTATCTTTGTAAGACAGAAGGAAAGTTTAGTCCCTCTAAGAAATGAGTACCCCACATGTCCCAACAATAACTTTAAAACAAACACAGTGCACTCTGCTTTAGACAGATGCAAGATTTGGCTCAACTAAGTAGTAATATTTTAAGGTGATATTTAACAATAACAATTTATTTAGATGATTTTAAGCTGCCTGCACATGAACAATTGTCTTTTTAGTAACACTACACAATTTTCTTATTACCTTTGAGAAAGACACACTACTAGACTGAAATGACAAACTACACCTGATATTCCCCAATTCACTGCATAATACATGATGCCTATATATATTTTCAATAATTGGCTGGCTTTGCCAGCAACCACAAAGACGTCAAGTTTAAAATCTCTGTTGAAGGAAAAGTACCAGCAAAACCTCAACTCTTGATGTGCAGATAACAGACTTAAGGCTGCAAAGGGAATTAGTAAGATCCCCTGGAAAAACACTTTTGCAGGTGCTGGGGTCCATCAGGGCCAGTCACTTTTTAAATATCACCTGCAAACAGCACAGGAGCAACAATTACTGAATGCTAGAAGTCAAGATGATGAGGCAGAAGGCTGTCTTGACTGAGCAGGAATCTTCTCCCGAAAATAAAGCAAGAGAGGAAGGTACATGTCCAGTGGAAGCAAGGTCAGGTGAAATGGAAAGAATACAGAAATGCTGCTACCACTGCAGGGAGAAAATTCATGCAGCCAAAACTCAACTGGAGTTGAAGTGAGCCATAATTGTGGGGGACAGTAAAAACAGTTTTTCAAATATATGAGTGGAGAAATTGCTTCAGCTCACTATAGGATGATGATGGTCACCTCACATACAGGGACACGCTCAAGACAGAGCTGCTCAATGCATTTTTTACCTCTGTCTTCTGTACAGATGATGAACCAAGGAGGTCTCTCTCAGTGCCCTGAGCTGGAGGTCCACAACCGCAAGAATGATCAACTCCCAGTCAAGCCTGAAAGTGTAGGGATCTGCTGCTCTACCTCGATCCTTATGAATCTACAGTGCTTGATGGAATTCATCTAAGAACCCTCAGAAAGCTGGCTGATGTCATAGCAAAACCTCCCAATGATTTTTGAGAGGACTTGGGAATCTGGAGATGGCCAGTTGACTGGAAGCTGGTGAGTACTACCTCAATTTTCAAGAACGGCAAGAAGCAGTACCTCAGAAACTGTAGACTCACTTTAGAGTCTGGGGAAGATTATTCAGGGAGGTATTGAAAAACACCTGAAAGACAATGCAGTCATCAGTCAGAGCCAGCACAGCTTCATCAGTGGAAAGTCCTGCTTATCAAACCTGATTTTCCTTTATGACAAGGTAACCTACCCAGCTGATCAAGGGAAGCCGGTGGATATAATCCTTTTGGATTTCAGTTGAGCTTTTGATGTTCTCTCTTCCAGTATCCTTATAGATAAAATGTGCAACACACAGCTGGGTAAACACATCATGGGATGGGTGAGCAGCTGGCTCACAGGTCAGGCACAAGGGGTGACAGTGATGGGGTGACATCAGACCAGTGGCCTGTCACCAGTGGGGTTTCACAGGGCTCCATTCTTGGCCCTGTGCTTTTCACCATCTTCATCAACAGCCTGGATGCAGGGCTGGAAAGGATACTGAGCAAGTTCACAGATGATATAAATGTAGGGGGAGCTGTTGACTCCCTGGAAGGCAGGGAGGTCCTGCAGAGAGACCTCAGCAAGTCAGAGGGATGGGCAATGACTAACCAGATGGAGTTCAGCGAGGGAAAGTGCCAGATTCTGCTCCTGGGATGGGGCAGCCCTGGGTGGATGGACAGTCTGGGAATGAGATGCTGGAAAGCAGCACCATGAAAAGGGAGCTGGGGCTCCTGGTCCATGACAAGTTGAACACGAGCCAGCAGTGCCCTGGCAGCCAGGAGGGCCAAGCGTGTCCTGGGGGCATCAGGGACAGCATCAGCAAGGGAGGGGATTGTCCCACTCTGCTCTGCTCTGGGGCAGCCTCACCTTCAGTGCTGGGGCAGCTTTGGGCACTCAAAAAAACGCTGTTAGATCACCCAAAGGAGAGTAATGAAGATGGTGAAGGACCTTGAGGAGAAGCTGTATGAGGAGTGGCTGAGGTCCCTTGGTCTAGCCTAGGGATGAGGAGATTGAGGGAAGACCATACTGCAGTTACAACTTCCTCATGAGAGGAAGAGGAGGGGCGGACACTGATCTCTTTTTGCTGGCACCCAATGACAGTACCCAAGGGAATGACCTGAGGCTGTGCCAGGGGAAGTTTAGGCTGAATATTATAAAAAGGTTCTCCACCCAGAGGGTGGTTAGGCACTGGAACAGGCTGCCCAGGGAAGTGGTCACAACATCAAGACAGGGTTCACAAAGCATTTGGACAGTGATCACAGCAGATGGTGTGACTCTTGGAGATGGCTGCACAGGGATAGGACTTGGACTTGATTGTCCTTGACGGTCCCTTCCAACTTCACATATTCTATGACTCTGTGAAAAATGGCTTTCCTTTAAAGAGATTCTTACTATCTGCTGCCCTTTTTGGTATCTGTGAGATTTCACGAAGTATTTTCATTTTGGTACCTTTATGTGGATTTGGTTTCTAAGTTTACCACATGCAACTGAAAATGCTAATGTAATAGCATATGAGAAGGCATAAACCTTTGCCTAAAAAATTCCCCACTAGCTATATTCTGTATTTATTTCACTCATTTAAGTTATAATTCAAGCTGCATATAATAAAAAGCATGTACGTGCATGATCGGCAAAACTCTACAGTACTTAGATATAAATAATTAGTATTGAAACTAGAATTTGGGAAAATAAAACCACTTAAGATCACTGAATTGTTTTAGATGTTACCGTGTCTGAGCCATGCACTTTTAGAAGAGCTTACAAAAGGCAGCTACAATCCCACTACAAAACCGTGAACTACAGAAAACCCTAGAAACCTCCTGGCAAAAGCAGTGCTATTAATGTGATGCATCTCTTCTGCTGTTTGATCCAGCTCTCCTTTCCCAGCACCACTGCCAACCAGGACTGCCACCTGCTGACCACCTTCTTGCTAGGTCTTAAACTGCAGCACTAATTAATTAGCACAGGGGGTGGCGGACAGATTAGATGGACTGAAAACACCCAGTTTGGAAACAAGGTATAAGGTGTCTGTTCAAAGAAGAAAATTTTCATTACATGCTTTAAAGGAAAGAGAAAATGAAGAATGTTAATCTGTCCCAATGCATCATACCTGAATGATGGCTCTACTATTACTGAGCAATATTGCCAATTTATCTGTAAATAACTGTAAGATATAAACCTAATCTGAGGAAATTTATATATTCAGGAAAAAAGTAATCTCCTTAACAGTAAAATCTTTTATAATTACTAAAATAATCTACAAATTAGAACATCCAATAAATGCACTCTCAAAAGACATTTTTTGTTATTTTACCAAATTACTGTTAGCCTGCATTTTAAAAATGCATTCTGCTTTGTAGAAACAGAAATAGTGTATTTCAGCCTCATATTTAGAAATCATGCATACAAGACTTCACTAATAAAACTTAAAATATACATTACCAATATCGTAACAAACACAAAGGTAAATCCAAATAAACATAAAAATAAATTATTGAAGCATATTCTGAAATATATACATCTCTCTACTTTCAAGTTACCCTTTATTACTCAGTCTCTGGTAACAGTACATTTCCCTCAGGGACTGATTATGTAAATCTGTAATGTATAACGAAATGTATGAAGCACAGTTGAAACAAAAGACCAGAAATCAGACTCAAGTTTAATATAACTAGAAGTAAGTCGTATCAACTACCATCTTCTCTTCTAACTTTCTTCAGGCTGTAATTATGTGACAACAACAAAACCTACAAGTATAAGTTTTGAAACTGTCTACACCTTCAGACTCTTGAAAGAACTGTAAATTGGAAGACCAAACAAGTTTCCCTGCAATAAGCCATACTTTGTGGCAATATTTTAGGAAGAAATATTTAATGATAACACATATAGGTCCTAATATTCTCACAGGAGCCACTGTCATTATATACATCTGAATATTTAATATGCTGACAAACAGTAATGACAAATCTTTGTTCTTATCACACACATTTTTGAAGACTACGGTCTCAAGCATTCAACTAAGACAGTAAAAACAACAACACAGTATCTCGCAGCCCATGTTGTCATGAAAATTCTCTGTAGTTTTAATACTGCAGAAATGCACATCAATCAAGTATTCCTAAAGTGTGTTTCCACCTTTCACACATCCAGAACTTGATAAATATGCTAATGTTGTTCTGCACCATGAATATACACATTCACAAAGACCCATCAAAAGTTAATACATCTGCTATCTGATAATTTTCTGTGTAAGGCAGTGCATTGACTTTCAACTCTTTAACATCATTTAGGTTCTTTACAGCCTGAATTTTTATGGGATGGAAGCAGGAACTTGCTGTCAGAGGTGATACAAAGAACAAAAAATGAGTTCTTTCTTTCAAAAGATTTTTATCTCCTTCATAGGGCGTTTACACACAAGAACTTATTCAGTAAGTTGCTATCACTATTTCTTATATTGGAGGAAAGGCTGAAGTATTAACTTGATGATCTGAGGAGTTAAATCCATAAGCTTATACACACAATGCAGGAAGTAGAAAAAGCAAACTCTATTTATCCTGAGAGATCTAAAAGATTTTCTTATCTGGAATTGCTGTTCTGTACCTTATGTGTTTTGATATATAATCTGGTACAAAAATACTTCCCAGCATCAATGTGGTATCAAATGAAGCAACATCAGAACACACATGAACCGATGATTTCAACTTATCATCTCAGTGTTTTGTCTTTCTAGGGAAGACCTCTCATAGTTTCAATAAATATTACACACCTGAAGTGGATTATATAAACAAAGAGCTAGCAATGCACTAGTCACCATGACGCACAAGGAATCTGCTGCAATTTTCCCTTTCACTGAAAAGGCAGTATGAAATTACAAGTGGGAGATCTGACAAATTATTATCTCATTTTCTGCTGCTGAGAGTTTGCTACGATCTCTGTGAAGCAATGTGCCTCAGCCTCATGATTTACCCGTTCGGCTGCAGCACTGGTGCTCCCCCATCAAGGCAGTTTCCATACTCCCATTTCACTGCTCTTCCCTACCGCTGATCCTGCATCTGACTTTGACTACCCTGGGTGGTCTCTTGTCAGATCACACTGATCAGTGTCTCTCTCCACCGGTTGCCTTCTGGGCAGACTCCTATCAACTGTGCTCTTACATGCATCTGACAACTTTATTAGCTGACTCTGATAGTGCTTCAGAACATCTTCACGGTGCACACACCCTTCCTCAAACAACCCCACCTTTGCAGTTGACTTAGAACAAATAATTCTATCAACACTTCAGCTTTTATACTTAATAATAAGGTTGAAATGAAGAGAAATTTTGCACTATGTGCAAGCCAGGGGTTAGTTTTCATGTTTG
Organism: Luscinia megarhynchos; assembly: GCA_034336665.1. Taxonomy (NCBI): domain Eukaryota; kingdom Metazoa; phylum Chordata; class Aves; order Passeriformes; family Muscicapidae; genus Luscinia; species Luscinia megarhynchos. The sequence continues at coordinate 69,376,357 of CM067592.1, forward strand.
GGCTCAAAAAATCAATCCTGGATTGATTTTTGTGTATATATTGTTATTGTCAGAGGATTAATTGATGAATTTTTCATTTGATGGATCAGGTGAAACGGGCTCCAAGACACACAGTGAGGAGAATTTTAATTTATTCTACTTCTCAGTGCAGTGCAGCAACACTGTCTATTGAGATATTTTGTCAAATTTTCCCTGCTCAAAACCAATGCTTAGAGTACCTTTGAGCGCAAAGCTGAATTTCTGAGTATATGCACATCCCACACTGAAACTTGTCTGAGTTAGAAGTTTCTGAATGGATATTCATTTTGGTGGGGGTTTTAGTGGTCCGTTGGTTCTTTTTTTTTCTTGTAGTTTTTGTTGCTGTTGTTTATTTGTTTTCTGAGAGTGCTCTTTAGTTTTCATACTTTCTATCATTAAAACATATTCGAAATTCAGACTTTGGAAATACAAGCCTAGATTAGCACAAGAAATCTCAATTCAGTAGAAAATATAACTTCATGCTGCACTTAATGCTAGGCTAGAAGATTTTTACCATAGCTTTCAAATGAAAAAACTCATACTTTCACATTTAAAGTTTATCCTTTTCTGTTCTAGACTTGACATTCGAAGTCGATATTTTAATCTCTGATACACTGCAGTGTCTTGGTGTAAAAACACATGAATGATGAAATCATTTAAGCTCAGAGCTCCTGCAGCTTATCTGCTGAACACAACAGATCAAAAGTGTTGTGTGCAAGTGAAAAAAAACCAGTCTATTTGTAAGTTTGTGCCATTAAACTCTTCCAGCTCTGGTTGCCTCCATATGAAACACAATATTGAAGCAACAGAAAGGTGCACTGAGGTGCACTGCTTGCTCTGACTTTCAGACAAATCTGCAAGGCCTTATTCAATTACCTGGCATGTCTGAAGTATAGAAGGTGCAAATATATTTTCCCAGGCCAGAAAAGGAGGCAAAAAAGATGGCACATGAAGTGCCCCTATAATTCAATACAGACCTCCTGCAAAGTTGAGGCAGGTTGCCTGAGAACTAGAAAGCAATCTAGTATACAAGACATGCTGCCATCATTGACAAACACCAGTAAGATAAGATTGTTCAGTTACTATGGACAAAAGGATAACCAGAAGCAATGATCACCCCACAGCTATGAGAAAGAGCACATGAATATACAGATCTTTTTCAAAAAGTCACAAATTCTTCTGGACTGTGTTCTTCCAGTACCCTTCCACAGAAAGACCCACATACCTTAGGGACAGCAGTTCTTAATTGCTATTTAATGTGGGCATTTTAGCAATACGGGAAGCCCCACAAGAAGCAATGCTACTCCAGACACAGTGCTGTAGAAACACACCAGAAGTCCTGTCACCTACAAAACTCAAATTTTTGTTGAGATCCACAGAGAAAGTATCATTAAATGAGACAAAGTAAGAATGATCAAGGAAAACAAAGGAACAAAAGAAAGAGGGATTGAAGACAGATTTCGAGATGGTCTAGAAGTAAAACCAAAATTTAAAAGATCAAGCTGAGAGCTGGTCTGCAAGTCACTATATCCACTCTCCATGATATCTGAAAATTTATGGCAGTCAGAGGAACTCCCAGGTGACTGGAACAGGAGAATCACTGTGCCCATCATTAAAAAGGGTAGAAAGGAGAACCCTAGGAACACCCAACCAGTCAGCCCCACCTCTCTGCCTGGGAAGGCCATAGAACAGATCCTCCTAGAAGCTGTGTTAAGGCACATGAAGTACAGGGAAAAGACTGGAGAGAGCCAGCACAACCTCAGCAAGACAAAATCCTGTTTGACCAAACTAGTGGGCTTCTATGATGGAGTGACTACATTAGGGTACAAGGGAAGGGCTACAGATGTAATTTATCTGGAATTCTGTAAAGCCTTTGGCACAGTCTCCCAAAAACATCCTTCTCTCTAAACTAAACAGATTTGATGAGAGAACTGTTAAACGTATGAAAGTGGTTGGACAATCACATCCACAGGAACATAATCAATGGCTCAAAGTCCAGATGGACATCAGTGATCAGTGGTAACTTTCAGAGGTCAGTACTGGGACCACTGTTGTTCAATGCCTTCATTAATGGCGAAGTGATCAAATGCATGTTCAGCAAATCTGCAGAGGACACCGAGCTGAATGGTGCAGTTGACACTCCTGAAGGACAGGATGCCATCCAGGGGGACCCAGACAAGCTCAGGAATTGGGGCCCTGGGAATCTCTTGAGGTACTCCTTTTGATGCCCACCCTCACTGCACTGCAGCAGTCAGGTTATTTTACCTTTCTCATGTATCTCCTGATTACAACAAACTTCAGTTGTATACCCACCTAAGTAGGAAAATTACTTCCAGTAATATTTCACAGTCAAGTACTGCATATATAAAGCAATCAGACCTATGTATACAGTCAACACACATTGTATGATTCTATCCACCATTTCCCTCTACAATAACAGTGCAATGAGAAACCTGTTACTGTTGTATCTAAAGAGATATTGGCATCTTAGTAAGTAAATCCTTATGAAAACTGGACACCTATTTTCTGGACAGAGGTACACTTCATGTATATTTTGGGGGGGGTCTAATACTTACTTTTACGTTTTTACTGGGTTTTAGCTTGCTTTTCAGTTTTTACAGATTTTCAGTTGTTATTCTCTATAATACCGTATCCTAAAAAAAAAAGTGGAAATGCACGCAGAAAAAAATCAGATGCGTAAGATGGATACCAAATATATTTTGCTCATGAGAAGTTTTTATACAGTGAAGTATGTGCTGATGGAGACTAAAAACCTCTTCTCTTAAAAACGACATTCTGGAAAAGAACTGCACAAGACTCTCAATTGCTTTTTTAGATCTGGAATGACCACACAGAGGCATAATTAAGACAATTCAGTCTTCACAATCATGTAACACTTTGTCTCTGTCATAAAAATTACCAAGAGACCTATTCAGGGAAGCCTAGCCCACATTCCCTTTACAGTCAATGATGGAAGAAGTGAGTATCTGGAAGATGATTCTCATTGGATGGCTATTCTGAAGAGCCTAAGTTTCCAAAACAGCAGCCATGCAGATGTCAAAACGGATGCAATTTCTATTCCTATTCCTGGCTATGCTCTCCTTTGTGCCTGCTTCAGTATCCATCATGCATGAACAAAGTCATCTGATAGAGTGCAAGTGCCTGAGAAGAAGGCACTGCCAGAGTGAGGGAGAAGAGAGCTGCTGTCTCTTCATCTCTGTCATCACAAGCTCCTAATAAAATGAAAGCAGAAATGTGATCCCAGGGTCTCAGGTAAACCTTAGGTAAACCTTCCAAGGATAATCTGGATACCTCTCACTCCATCCCTTGATAGGGAACATTTCTGGGATCAGTCCTTTATGGTGCATGTTAAATATTAAGTAATGCACCCACATGGATATCATCAGGAATACTACAAATAAAATCAATGGTGATTCAGTTCCTGAAACTGGCAACTAAAATATCAATAAAAATCACTTCAGAAATACACACTCCTAGCCCATGTAAGCATCCCTAGATTTAATTTTCTACACCAGACGTTTTGTAATTATTTTTTACTATTAAATGAATATTACAGAGAAGTATCCAAAAGTAGGACAAATATTACTGTACTTCTCACAAAAGAGAACTGAAGCAATTGAAAATATGCTTTGTCAAAAGTGTCACTGAACTTTCATACATAATACAAATACTAGCAGTGAAGTTGCAACCTGATAAAACTGAGATTTTAAATGAAAGTACTACCCTGCTACTTATAAATCAAAAGAGTGACTTCTTGAAGTTAAGCTGCTTGTTATATAAAATTGAATCAGACCAGCATGAGATTTCATGCAGAATTTTCTGGAGCCTAGCTGTGTAACTTTAAAATACACTATAATACTATAACTATGGAAACTTAACTGATAGTAACAACCTGATAAAACTTCAAGAGGCTGTGTGGATTTAACGCTTTCAGAGCCACAAACCGATTTTGAGGCAAGACATTCATCCAATGTGCCACTTCTCTTGAACAGGACATTTATTTGGAGATAAGTTTCTATCTTTGCATTATGTTCAGCTGAGGGATTCGAGTTCTAGCCCGGGCTGCTAATTTTCATCTGTGAGCAAACTTGACATCAGTTAGAAACTGCGTAAAGGGATGAAAGTGCCTTTGGTAGAAGAAGGGAAAAGAAAGAATAGGTACTTTTTAAAGAGAGAGAGTATCAAGGTAAAGAATTGCCACCTGGGAGAAAACTATTATGTTACAGCTCCAATTTGTATGTAAAATGCCATCAACTACTTTGAACGTATTTTCACAGAAAAGTCCCATCTACTCTTCTTAGATGCATAGGTGTGGTTGTGGTTCTTCAGCAATTCTGAACACGAAACCTGTTACTTGTCCAATACAGACAGCAAATATGAAAATGCTGAAAAAATTGTACCATTTTAAAAATGAGCAGGCCACAGTTCAATCTCCAGTGCTTTATCTTTCATTCTCTAAAAACTAAATTTCCTAAGGAATACCCAAACTTCTATTTTCACTTAATGCAAAGATATAAAGGAAAGTAAGTAACAAAGATCATAAAAATGTCTCAATAGAACCAAAAAATAACCATCACACAGAAACTGTGAGAAGGTTAAGAGGCTTCACACAAATAATCCCTAAAGCCAGATACCTCAACTGAAAGATGCAGGAACAATGTACTTATCCATTCATATGGGGGGAAGACAGTAAATGTGGACACTAGAAAGAATAAAAGCATCTTTATTTCCTTCCAACACTGCTACTTCTGATAATATTATGAGAGAATCATTCTTTTTAACCACATTTGTCAAAAATCCCTTTACTAAGCCCCCATTCAGCACAGGATTGCACACAAAATTCACCTCCTGAGATCCAGCCACAGATCTCCCTTCAAGACCAGGTAAGGGCAAAACGTTTTCATAAAGTGAGATAAAAGACAAACAAGGTGAGGGAAAAACACTGAATAGACAACGAAAAACTGGGAAAAGAGCATTCAAAAAAGCATTCAGATAAAGTATGGCTTTATGGACTTTGAAAAATATATTATTTTATTGATAAAATTATGAATTTGTCAAGGGACAAACTTTTTCAAGCTAACACATGTGGCTCGAATTTCCTAAGAAAGTATCAGAAATCTTGCTTTACGTAAAATTATCCAACTGTTATTAAAGCCCCACCCTAACAGGGAAACTATATTATTCTCATATAAGCAAAGTAAGAATACTTTATATTTGCTTTTTGATACTTTTCTCAAGATAGTAATTTGTAATTATGACATCATTGTGTTATTAGTAAATAGTCCCGCAGTCACTGGATTTACTTAAGCTTAGAGTCCTTCAAAGAAAACCAGTATTTCTGATCATTACCAGCATTACCAAATACCCACTAAATTTTATAAGTTAATTTGGGAGGAATACTGATATTTCCAAAAAATCAAACTGCCACTTTGCATTCTCACAAAATAACTTAAGCTGCTTTTAGTAATCATGTCTCAACGTGCAAAAAAAAGGGAATCTTTTCCAGAAGCATCAACAACTGCTCTCATTCTTCTACTGCACAATCTGTTGGGAGGCAGACATCCAAAGTCATCTCAAAACACTGCACGAGTGTTGATTTAAAGGTTAACTAGTGATCTCTTTTTTTAAAAAAAACTTTCCCCATGTCTCCTGGTGGAATTGCTCAGTGATCTTACAAATATCTGACGCTCAGAGTAAGAGTCAACTTAGAACATAAAGTATGCACCTGCATCCACAGCATTAGTTTGGATTCTCTGGCCTGTGAAACCAGCTTCTGGCAGAATGCAGCTGCAGGCCGAGGTACTTGGGAAAGGATACCTGAAAAGGTACGTTGGCAGTTCTACCAGCTGACCTGGTCAGATGCTCTGTACAGCTCTGCCAGCCCAAGCACAGAAGACCACCAGCAACTTTGCTCATGGCAGAGCAGCATCTATCTGCACCTGTCAATCTGCTGGCCCCTTCAGTCTGATCTTTAAATCATTTGGCACGTCTAGATTTTTCTCTCACGCTGAACTTCCATCCCAGTTGCATCTCGCCATATACTATATACTAGTCATGCTCTAAAAGTATACCTAAAATCGCATCTCTGGGAAGTTCCCATTGCATGATACATTCCCATCAAATACAGAAACTGCCCAGACCCATGATTTGGTATTAAAATATGCACTAATAACTTTTTTTCCCCTCTACGTTGCTAATTTCCTCAGTTTCTTTCTTATCCTTCACAACAGAATTTCCAAATGTCACCAAGCAGATCTCTTTCATCCATTTATTGCTTACCAAGTTAGATGAGAAAAGGCATAATTATTCCTACTGGTTATAGTTACATCTTCCTGTTAACAGGTTTTCCTAAAAATATTGTGAAAACTTGGATTTTAACTATATTTAAAATATAAATATACTATGTAACTATATTTAAAATATATTATATTTTTATATCTTTTATTTATTTATTTTATATTTCATTTAGGTTAGAAAAGACCCCTAAGATTACTGAGTCCACCTGTTAACCCAGCACTGCCAAACCCAGGGCTAAACCATATCCCAGAGTGCCACATCTACACATCTTAAATCCCTCCAGTCGTGGTGCCTCCACCACTGCCAAACATACACAGTTCTGAACACACTGTGGCTAATCAGTTAAAAGTTAAGCTTACATGCTGGAACAAGCTTTAGTTCTGTCTTCCTTGAACTTGTATCCACTTCTCACCAAAAGTGAGAACATCAAGAGAATCCATGACCACCAAAGTATGAATGTTTTGCAAACATTCATGCTTTGCCAAGTCTTTTGAAAATGGTTGAAAATTGTCCTCAATACAAAGTTTATGCAGGTAGTTTTCTCCTAGGACTACTGTAGTAATTTTCAAAATCACTAGCACATATCTCTTTTTGCATTTCTCATCTACACCATCTCCAAGTCAAAATATTTTCACATATAACCAATATTATTTTTATTATCTAACTAACAATCCAGTAAATAACAGGAATAGAAGAGAACGAAGGAATAGAAGATTTTAGTCCTTGGTTTTGGGCTCTCTCTCATTTCTGCTCCATGCATTACCCAAACTCCTACAAAACTGGCAGATTTGGGCTTTTAATTTTCTTAGACAAGTTGCATCAAACTATTCTTTAAATTCAATTTGGAATTTATTATAAATAGCTACAGAAAAGGAAAACAGACTTTTTATGCCTGAAGAATAAAGCTCCTAATCATCCAATACATTCACTAGTCTTTGTTTATGCAGACTTTAAACAAAACATAACTTTCTTCATTCATAGTGAGCAGTATTTTTCCATGAAAATGGCTGCTGATTACAGCATTTCACTAACAACATTTGGTTGAGGTTTGTAGATTTCCACAGATCAGCTCAACTAAACTCTGGCTTTAGGCAGACACATTCTATTGTTCAGAATTTCAGTATCTAAGAGATGAACCATTTTTGCACAGTAAATTGGCTGTAAAATCAGTAGTTGATGTCCAGGAACAGAATAGAGTAGCAATTGTTGCAGTAATTTTTAAGCTATAGAAGCATACATCACCAAGCGAGTGAAATGCAAAGGATGGCAATTGCTGATCTAGCTTGTCCTCTATGCAGAATACAAAAACTGAATGACAAAGCCTTATACTAAAGGAACTTAAAGGGATACTGTACATTTGATTTCAATAATTCCTTTAGTCTGGTTACAGACTTGCAAGAGTGCTAGTTAAAATACAGTCCAAAGTATTTTAAATTATCTGCTCTAAAAATATTAGTATGTATTTTTAGGGACTGCAAATATATCTTCTTTCTAAATTATTTTTTAAAACTCAGTCTTTTTTTAAATTATTAGAAATAATCTCAGCTCAAAAAGAAAACAAAGAACTTTATGGGAAGGAAAATATGCAGATTGAGAAAAAAAGACAACAAGCACCTATATTTTTATTATTTAGGTTAGAGCCATAAAAAATTCAAAATGTGAAAAAAAATTCTCTGAATTTTGCTAAAGGTGTAAGACTACTTACTAGAAACAAAATGCTTCACTACTATACAAAATATTAAAAAGGGAAAACGATGGATATAAAAGATGAGTCTCTCTTTTGAACTGTAGCCAGATGCAAACGGCAGCACTGTGTGCAGTCTTTTCTCTGTTTGACTTTCCAGCATTTCTGAGAAATTTTACTGAACTTTTCAGCTGATTTGGCTCTGCTGAAAGCAGTATCATGCAAACACAACTCCATTCCATTTCACATACAGAATCTATGTATCTTTCTAGAACAAATTTTAATTACTAAATGCAAACCATATTAAAAAAAACACAAAACAATGAAGTGACTTCCAGCCAGCTGTTAAAGAATGGAATTTGCTAAACCATGGTCCAGTGTTGCTGGAAGGATCAATTTGACAGTGACAGTGAGAAAAGTGGGGTAGTCAGAAAGGTGTATCTCATTATACATGAGCAGTAGTCAGCCATACGAGATATTTATAACTTGATTACACCTGATTCAACAATTGTTGAGGCAGTCAAGACACAGCCTCTCAATGTCATTGGATTTTTCAAAAGAAGTCAGAACTTTCTAAGAAACTATTATTTTCAGAGCAATCTTTTCATTGATCAAATATATAACTTTATCTGTACCTCTATCAGTATCACACATTCTCAACCTTCCACCTGAAAAACTACCAGCCTTTAATTATTTCAATTTTAAATTGAAAATTTTCAATCTGATTTGTTTTCAAACAAAAACAAAATCTTTTTTATTTTATTTTTTTATTCTTGAAAGCTTTTCTAATAAAATAGAAGCTTTATTCACCTGAATGAAACCTACATTTTCTGGGACATAAAAAGGCTCCCCACATTTTCTAATATTTTATTGGTATTTGATTCTCAAAATACTAATTGGCAACCAGAAAACCAATGTCAAAGACTACTCCTCATAAACCCAGGAATACCACACACAAAACCAGAAGTCATGGAGAAGAATGGATATATGTCCTTTTTTTTTTCCATTTAGTAGCAAGTTATTTCTGGAGACTACAGAGGGATTAACACCTATCTTATGAAGTCCAGCCTGCTATGAAAATCCTAGATAATACACTGAAATAAAATTTATCTTACGCAGAATGTTATAATAAACCACTTTTTTATTAAATATATTAAACACAAGTAAAAAAAAACGGGAGTCATTCCAACATTTGCTGAAGAGATGACAAAAATATTTGCAGTGCTAGTAAAAGAACCCAAAAGCCCCCTATCCTGCTATAAAAATCTACTGCCAACCTTCCTCTTGAACACAGCTGAGCTACAGGTTTGTTCTTTCACTTGTCAACAGGATGAATATTCTAAAACTCATTTATTTATCTTAAATATATATGTATGCAGATACATATAAATAAAATAGTTGGTTTTTTTAGCTTAAATAGATATGAATGGCAAGGTGTGCTAATATTTGGCAAGTAACTACGTAAAAATTTCCACCTCAACAACAGTTATGAGATTTTAAAAGAAAGAACACTTAACACCTCATACTGAAAATGGAAAAGCACAATAATATGATTATAATTTTGCACAAAGAATGCTACGCCACTTTACAGTGATTGGAAACATGATCAGTATGCAAAATCAGAAAATCCTTGGGCCATTTATGATGAACCATCACTGCCATGCTCATAGACTAGTCAGCCACACTGAAACCTCCATATCTACTGCATAAAAGCAAATTAAGGGGAATGTTCCTGACACACTACCACTTTTGAGGAGAATTTTCCAAGTTCCAAGGCTTTTTCTTAGCAATGAATGCTCTGTTCTAACTATGGTCTCCAAAGGGAGAGATGTAAAAAAGGCAGGGTCCATTAACTACTTCTGTAATTCTTCATCACAATAATGAAAATGCAAATAAAAACAGATGTTCAACATGAAGTTTTAAAGTGCTAAAATAAGACCAAGATTAATATAATACTGACAATCATACTAATATTAATAATATTATTAACAATAAATAACGATAACAAATGATAATATGATTTAACTCTCTTCTGATAAGGTTTGTAATTCTTCAAACTGCAAGAAAAATAATTTTGATACAGTAAGGATTTGAGCAATGCATACACCCTTCATCCTTTTTACTACTAGAACTTTTTCTGATTAACTTATTCCAGTCACATTTGCACTGGGAGAAATAATCCATATTTATTTTAATAAAAATTTGATGCTGCTGTTTAATTTTCTAAGTGAAATGTCAAAAGCTAACATTTGCAAAGAAAACCCAACTTACCACACTTGAGCTTAGCTGGGTTTATAACAACAAACAAACACCCCACCCTGGATAAAAAAAAAAAAAGAAGCAAAAAGAGTAGTTGTATAAAGCATTTCGGGAATCCTAATGGGACAAAAGCTGCCTTTGTAATTGGACCTCAAAGCCCTGGAAGTATTCAAGGTAACATGGTTGTGGAGGGAAGGGGGAAGCACCATATCACTGGCAGGTGCAGAATCTTTAATCTAGCGTTTAGAGGCCACCATGCCCAGAATATGGCAACTGAACTAACAGGATTGACACTGGGGAACTCGTTCAGCAAGTACACCAACCTCTGAATGGTGGGGATTTCTCTCAGCAGCTGCCTGAACGTCAATCAGCTGAAGGGGAATGTTACAGAGGTCACAGTTTGGGGCTGTTCTCTATGCCTGACATTTCTATCCATTAGTCAGATGACAATGAGAGAGGGACAAAGCCCAAGCATTACCATAGTCCCATTCAGTGGTAAAACAAAATTGAGGGGAGTGGGAAAGGCCTCCAGACACAAAATGATCAACAGAAGAACAACTCAACCTACCCTCCTCAAGTGAAAATCAGGAGCGCCATGGCAATGAACAGTCTCAGGCTACAGGGACAGCGACAGCTCCGAGAGAGAAGGTTAATCCCACACAAAGACATCATTTTTCATTTCAACACTAAAGTTTAGTAAAGCTTATTTCTAAACAAAACTGAATGCCTGTATTTGACCTTGTGGGCAAGGCCTTTCAATGTGAATAGCCTGGGTTTTAAAAAAATTCCAGAAGGCAATTACAAATCATAGGAACAGCGGTAGAACATTATGAATTAAGAAATTTATAATTCAGTTATATAAAATAATACAATTAGATTAGAATATCTATTAACCCATAAATCTATAGCACAAGGAGATAGAGGCTAATCTAGGGGATAAACTCTAATATCAAGGGAATAAGTTTCTGATAAAACCACTGCTAAAGCAGCCTTGTCTATCACTTAAGATTGAGTCTTCATCTCTGTGCAACAAGAAAGTCAAAACCAGTGATGTTTTGTGAACATAAAATCCCAGCATTTAGAGAGGGAACTTGGGTTTAAGTAACCTAAACAGAGCAAAATTATTTGAAATCTACTTTTGACTTTGATACTTCTACAGTGTTAAACAAATTGCTTAACTTACTTTGCCTCTACATTTTACCTTCAGGAAAGGATTAATAATTTTTATTAAAATGCTCATATAAATTAGAGGACAAAGCACCACATATGGTACACCTTAGCACAAACCCCATGGTTAATACAGGCATGTACTTTTAGAACAACTCTGCAGGGATAAATTGAATACAAACTGCCATCAAAAGTTTAATAACCTATAGAAACACGCATTCAGGATCTAAAAATACTAAGGAGATACTTGTGAAAAGGTGAGAGAGATTAAACACTGTCTGGCAACATAATTTGTCAGAAGCTGAAAACTCATCACCAGGTCTTCATGCATAACAAGGGAAAAAAAAAAAATATATATTTTCACCTGAGAGAACTAAGTCTCCAGATCCCTATATCCTTGCAAGTAATGAACACAACGTATATTTTTGAACAATTGCTTATTTCCACAACCATACTTACAGGCTTTTGTTCAACACTGTTCCTCACTAGTGATTTTTACCCTTCAATCTGTCCTTTGCAATAAGAAAAGGGCACTGAAACTCATGGTACATGAACAGGCTTTTAACCAGCTTGGAAGGTGAACTAACTAAAAACACGTGTAAACCAAACACAAGAGATACTATATACTAGACCGCGAACATTTTGTGGAAACATTTCTCATAGAAACTGAAATTAGATTTCTTAACCTTTCAATCTGAAGTTCACAACAAACACTTTACAACTCAAAGAGGTAAAATAAAAATCTGTTTTTTCTCTAAATAGTTCATTGACACAAACCAACACAAATAGCAAATTCTGAGCAAACAAATGAGAAAAAGCCCCAGAGTAATTACATTGCTGCAAATTTGTTCTTCTTTGCAGATTTCTGCCTGTGTGGCAGCAAACAAATCCTTAAAGGTCTGTGAGCATGGCACAAGTGACATGCTAGAAAAGCACAAGGTAAGAAGGTTTCTGCATGGTTGCATGGCCAGAAGTTTTTTCAGGAAGGAGTATATTCTCCCAGCGTTTCAAGAAATCCAAGGAAAGCAGAAGTTTGCATGCCCTCACGCATCAGGGCTATGGACTTTAATGGTCAAAAAAATTTCCTCAAAACTTGTAACATTTGGTATTATCATCCACCATATATACACTAATGCTAAGTTTTATAACAAATGAAGTTATTAGAAGATGCTTTCTTATCTGTGATAGGTGACACAGGAGGTCACAAGTCAAAGAGTTAAAATGAAACCCTGAATAAATGGAAATAAAAATAATGCTTATATTAAGCAGAATTGGTGCATCACACATTCAAAAGAGTATGTACAAGTTCCATTTGTGTACCCTAGTCTGTCATCACCCATGACATAAAGAAATGGTTAAAACATAAAGAGCACAAGCTGCAGTCATATTTCAATGAACCTTGCATACAGAAGAAATTAGGTCAGCATGCTTCATTTTCTCACTATTCATAACTGTAAAAGGTTAGGCTCTTTACTTTCAAAACCAAGTCAATAAAATAGCCATGAAATGTCTTTATTTATTTCTTTGGGGTTTTGTCTTGCCCTAATTACACTACCTTACTAATTTTTTTGTAACTGCTTTCTTAAAAATATCTCCAAGTTACTCAAAATAAAAACCATTTTTCAATAATGTGAATGCAAAACCATTGTAAATGACAAATTCTTTGAGCCTAAGGGGGAAAAAAATTCTCTTAATTCTATAAGTGTTACTCAGAACTGTTTTATTACTTATCTATCATTCTCAAAGAAATACTATAAATTTTCAGGGAGTAAGTTAAAATGGTGCAGGTTGAACTGCAATGCAAAACTAAGCACTGTACTACTTCCTAAAGTGAACAGTCTGTAGCTAGATATGAAATAAAGCAGGACTAGACTCTTATTTTGCACTGTTCATTTTTTACAGTTGATCTTTAGTTTGCTTAAATATATAACACCACCATAGTCTATTCATTTCCCTGTAAAAGCAGATTTTTCAAGAATAAGATACTACACCTCTGAAAAAAGTAAATCTTCTTTAGCTAAGCACTGGGCAATAGAAAAAAATATGAAGTATGAAATGAAAGCATGAAAAATGAATGGCTACAAACTAAAGCAAACATATCCAAAAACTGCTCATATAAAAGTGTAAAAGAAAAACAGAACTTCACTCCTGGCTTTTTGTAACTTTTGAATACTATTGCTGCTTCCTCTACTCTACAGTCTTCCACAAAACTGGGCATTACAAATCTTCAAACCATTTCAGAGTTATCCTATTTCACAGAAATGGCAGACAGTCATCTGTAAATGGACTGCTCCACTTTCAATGCCAATCCATTTCAGTGTCCCCTCAACACTTAGGGTTACTTTGACAAAAAGATGATGTTGCTCTTCAGGGATGGAAAGCAATTTCACAGTTTTATCTAAATTCAAAAAAGAACAATACTACTTCTGATCAATCTTGTCTGCTTTTAAGATTAATATCCCAGGACATAAGACTTTTCCCAGAAGTTTACTGGAAAATTTAATTTTTCCATATTGTTTTTCATAAGGCACTCTAGAAATTTCACCTTCTGCTTTAAAAAGACTAGAAGAAAAAAAAAAAGGAAAAAAAAACCTGACTTTTTCAGGTATCATTAATATTCCGTGTTCTTTTCCATGAGATAGAGCAGACTCTGTAACATTACTGAGGGCTAAACTACAGATTCCTGAGAGAAAATTACAAAAAAAAATAAGCAAAATAATAAAAATTGAACAAAATAATAATAAAAAATGTTGTTTCCAACCAACACCCACAGTTTTTCTTTAAATATACTGGTATATTGAAAATAATGTCAACATTAAGATATGGGCCAGGATGCCAGGAGAAAGGAGTGTCATTTTTAAGCTTGTCACACATTTCTCGAATAGCTGGTGTAAAAGTGTTAATTTTCCTGCACCTGTTACAGTACAATATATAACATTGTTACAATACCTGTAACAATAATAGACTCTGTCTTTACAGACTATGACCTCTGCTAGTTCAAAAAGCTGTTTCAACATCTACAGCTTGGATGTCATCTATAAAAAATAGTACCATGTACTGCAAAGGCTTCTAAACACAATTTCTTGCTGGGTCTGCAGGTGTCTGAAGCATTTGTTCGTGTCACTCAGCCTACTGGACACAGCCCCTCTTAACTCCCTTCTTCTCCCTCCAGAGCTCTGCCTTTCTTCCTGTTCCTTCCAACAAACAATGCCAGCAATTGGGCAGCAACCCTCAAAGTGATCTACGAAAACAGCACAGTTTTCAATGCTGACTGGTCATTCAAGAATTGCGCTTCTTAATATTCTTTCTGTCTGCACTGAAAAGAACAGGACTGCTTTAAAAAACTCTGCATCTGGACAGGCTGCATTAAATTCTCCTTGAAATGTAAGGATTTCTTGGCCTCCCCCAGTAACTTTTCTCTAGGCTCTGCTTTTTCCACTATCATCTCCTCTTTCTTCTACTTCTATATTGTTATCACAAACAAAATGGGGTTCTGTATTTTCCTCACATACAAGGGATAGCAGCCATGCCCATTCGCATGTTTTCTAATGAGTGCAAACTTTTTAAACTTGTCCTATATTTGAGCAACCTGACTTTTACCTCTGGAGAAGCAACTTCACTGACACCCTGATTCTTTACGTCTCTTTGTATCCCACAACAGCGATGAGGTGTTACACAAAGCTGTCTGCTTTCCTACTGATCTTCATTACAATGTCCTCACCATCCCTCTCTGCAAGCATCCATACAGCACTCAGCATATGATACCTGGTAGTTTGTAAACCCCACTGTACTTGAGAGGTCCAGAGGCATGTACTGCCCTGACATCAGCTCACCATAGTCACTTAATGTAATAGCTTTCATAGTCCCTCAAACAAGAGATATTCTCTTTTGGGATCAGTGGTTAAATAGGTCAGCACTGAACTATTTCAGGAAAAAATTCAGGAAGCGTTTAGGAGTTGTGAGTCCAAAGTGAACCCGAACACTTTGTCATGCATGATCCCAGCTAAGATTATCCAAGAACTGGATCACAATCAATTTATGAAGGCACTGCATAATGTTATGTCCCAAACGTTAATCCACAGCACATGAGATACTGCACAGCTAAAGAACAAGTGACTCTCAACTCATGCTCAATAATCCAGCTACTTCAGTTATCACCTTCTAATGTCACATTTTAATGCTTAGTTTCTACTCTCAGACCTGTAGGTGTTTCAGCAATTCTCAGTCTGCAGAATATCAATATATACATGTACCTGTACAAGAAAAAAGTAAGAAAATACACACACAAAAAAAATCCAGAACAGATTTATTAAATCCAGAATCTGGACAACAGAAAATAAAAGTAGCTCAACTATGTTACTCACAAATAAGCTTCTGATCAAAAAACAAATAGTGAGAACCTCAATCAGAACTTAACAGTTAAAAGCAGAATTTCTTGATGCTGGTCTCCAAATCTGGTGATTAAGAAACCCTTGTACTGCAGTGAATGATGCCTGGAAACAAATTAATCCCACTATCCTTAAGGATCACAAAATGCTAGTTACTTTCTTCTGACTTACTCAGAACTTTACCAAAATTAAGCTAGATTTCACAGCTGGTTTTGCCTCAGGCTGAACTCTGTTGAAAATTTTACAGTAAATCACTAATCTATATTCAAGAGAAAGTTACAACAGAACAGTTCAGTTTGCTTGTTTACAAAAATCTAGTGAACTTTGCTACAAAACACTTTATGGCACCTGTGCTTTTTAATCAGGAGCTTAAATTCTAACTGGAATGGCCTCCCATTCCCGTAAGATACTACTTAAATTTGGCCAACTTAAAACTTTTGGAAATGGATTTACAGCAGACATGTCTTAAATTTTAGCAGCTGAAACGTACAAAGTTATAATGAAGTAAGCGCATTATGCCTATGCATAAGTGCATAAGTCTACGTAGATGAAGGTTTCCACTTCTTATGTTCACATCTGGGCATATAAATGAGAAATATGGAGATCATACAGCTGTGTGATCAGTGTGTCCCTGTGCACCAAGGATATGAGGTAGAATGAAGCTATTCAATACAAACTCACAAGAAGAGGAAAGAAGATTATACGATAGCACATTTGGATGTAAATATTTGAAAACCAAACAAAGGTCAGGAAACTGGCTAGAGGGAACAGAAGGCAGAAACACTGGGGACTTACTACTAAACCACTATTAGAATGTTCAAAACAAAATAAGAGACACTACATCTCCACAAAGTGTCCAGTCACTTTCCAGCAAGAGCAGTGATGGTCTAATTTCATTCTCAACCTAAAATGCTAGCTTTATAGGCATTCACAAATGTCTATAAACATACACAATTTTTAAACAGAAGCAGTACTGATATACTTGCCAGACAAATAACATGTTCTACTGCAAGCAATAAAGATTTATATGCAGTTTAAAAATGGCTGAGAAAAGACCTACAATGAGAAGTGTTTGAAAAGCTAGTGCTATCTCATAATCAATTTCATAAGAACAGTAAGCAGTACCACAGACTGAAGCAACCTTTAGACAAGTTATTCTAAGTAATATAAGTAATATTAATACTATTTAATTAGCAGCTCAGATTGTGGATAAACACCATACTAATTACTCTACAAGGATAATGACCTTCCCTACTCCACAGAAAATTAGGCTGTATCTTTCAAAGTACACTCATAACTTTTTTTACTGTATACAAAACTAGTTAGGAAGCTGAAAAAACACCATATTTACATAAAACCTTCAGTAAAGGCTTACACACAAAACAGTACGTCAGAACATCCAGAAAGAGATGCAAGGTCTAATTACATATTGTTCTTTATAATTCTTAGTGCTTTCTTTTGCTACCTGAACATTCACCACACTATTACATTTACCATTACTTTTAAATCCATTTTCAAAACAAAATACATTTGACAGATATAAGATGGAGTTATTTTTAAACAACCCCATAGCATGTACAAAATGTACATGAGGACTAATGTGTCTGTCACAGAACCCTAACCAGTTTCCATGTACTTACAATACCTAGAGGCACACCATTCCTAAATCATTCACAATTATGGCAAGACATGATAAAGCCAAAAGCAAAGAAGCAATAAGTCCATTCCAAAACTTTTAAAAAATCCAAACAAACCACCATATAAACATATTTTCTACACCTCATATTTTTTTACAGTCAATCTAGTGGAGTCTCCTTTTTATTCTTTCCTTGAAGTCTTGAACCCTTGTCTTGCCAGTTCAAAAAATTAAAAACAACAAGAAAAACTTCCCATTTAATCTGTTGCTGAACTGGATTTTAATACTACCAGAAAGAATAGTATGTATTACTAGTTTAATTTCTCCAGAAAGAGCTTTCACCACGCCTGCACGCATGAACCAGTTTGTAGGGATACACTCCCCAGGGATGATGTCTGGACATTTTTTACAAGCAAAAAGTTTGATTAAAATAAGATTTAAATAGGCCTACAGCTAAAATCAGCATATACAGCTGTGCCTCAACATCAGCTTCCTAACAAAAAACTAAAGGGAGTACATTTCAATGTGACTATTAGCATAAACACCTAGTGCCTGCCAAGACACTTGTAAAATTGGTAACTGCTGCTTTCTCTTTAAATTTTCTTTTTTTTTCCCTGTGATCATACTGCATTAAAAACCCCAGACTTATGAGAAGTATCTCAACAAATATACATCCTGAATGCTACCACAGTAAATATATAATAATTTTCATACTGATCCAGTACTGTTATATAGGAGAAGGAGACAGATTTCATTTCACTGAGGACAAGGTACAGCAAAAATATTTGTTCAGGTTCTATAAAGCTTTTATAAGACTGTCAACTGACATTCCTAAGAATCTTTATATTTTACAGAATTACTGTCTATTTCTACATGTTCTATGAGTTGCTGCTTCGAAGTTGCCAAATAAGGATATCCAGAGGATAAAATGTAACATGAAACAGCTATATCATATTAAATCACAAAGCAAATTTACTTGTTTGACATTTGAAACATTATTAGTTTTGAGAAATAGTCAATACACCTCCTTTATAATATATCACATATTACTGGGCTCAAAGAAAAAAGTAACATGAAACAGTACTTTTCCAGCGCTGTAAATACAATCAGCATTTCCAAAAACACAAGTCACATGCAGCTTCCAAAAGCAAAAGAAATAGAAGTCATTCTTTTTCTTGAATGTTCCACATCTAATATTATAAATTATAAAAGGAAAAGTTACAACTAACTAGACAATTAGGATGCACTGTACCTTTTCTTTACATACACATATATATACCTGCATACATATCCATAGGTAGAGGCACTTCAGAAAGCAATGCTTTTAAACTGAAAAAACACAATTTAGAGAAAAAAGTTGCTACAGAAGAAGTACATGCCTACCTGCAAATGTAAAATGATCACACCATAAAACCCTTACCATTAGGAAGTAAAGCAAAAACGTGTTGATTACATTTTAAAATAAGCTCTCAAAGAGAAAGACAAGGACTTGAGAGAAATGAATAATATTTTCAAAATACTAACAACATGGAATTGGTAAGAAGTCAAAGCAGCAAATATTTATTTTTATTGTCTTTGGTATTTATAGATGATTTTCTATTGGAGTCATTGTCAAATCCTAAAAAACTGCTCCCAAAATTTTTTTCTAAAAATAAGGCTAGAAGAAAGACTTTCATTTCCACCAGAAAAGCATTAAAGCATTTCCTATTTATCTAAAAGGAAGGTATATCTGAACAGCTCTATCAGCTGTACATACTTTTCATTTAAAACTAACACTACTCTCCCGTCCTGAAATGTTTCTTACCTGCATGAAACTAGTTTTAGAAAAATAAATTAAACGTACCAAAAATCTCACAAGACAACATATACAGAGAAGGTGGACATACAGTATGAGATGGGGGGTTAATCTGAATCAAACATACCTGGACTGTGGTATTTTAAGAAAGGTTTCCAAATGAAGCAGTAAGAAACACTGGACTAACATGGTGGATACAAATACAATTAATAAAAAGATCAAATTGATTACATTCTTCTAACACATAATCAAAGACTGCAATTGTTGATTCAGTGTGAGATATTAATTAATAAATGCTATTTTAATCAATCGTAATAACTGTTTTCAGTATTTGACAACAACAACATTGTAGCATTGAAATGGAACCTTGGAATCACTTATTTTTATAATGAGCTCGTATCAGTTGAATATTAGCATTCCGACAGTCCTAAATTCAGTATGAATATCACTGCTCGTGAACCAGGGCTGTCAAGTCTTGAAAATCCTGTATCTGATCTCAACCATGCGTGATGTGGAAGGTGCATATTCCACATGAGTGGCTTCTGCGCTTCAGAGACAAGCGTCCTGTTATCAGCATTCAGGAACTCATTCCAGAAGACTCAATCACATTACTCTCAACACTGGAGGAAAAGCTGGGATTCAAAACACAGGTTCAGCTACTGAGGGTCAGCAGAAACTCAATCACCTGTGCACTGAAGCACCATGAATAGTTTCTAACTATATTTTTCAGATGATTTTTAGAAAAAAAGAGTATCTACTCTCAAGGCATGCTTAAAATGGCATTGGGGAACACCCGAGGGTAAACTTTACAATAAATGGTAATATTTAATTCTAATGATAATAATTTAATTTCATTAAGTCTCTTTTTAGGATTCTTTTAAGTATTTAAAAGCAAGTAACAGTTAAAGACCATTGCACTACTAAGTGCAACTCAGTCTTTCACAACTAAAAGGACAATTAAAATCAACAACTACCAAAAGAGAAAAAAAAAAAAGGAAAAAAGGGGAAAAAAATCAAGCTGTTTTCCCTCATACACCAGCATATATTTACACCCAAGCTTTATTTTCTGTTCTACTCTCCAAAGCAATCTGAAGCCTCACTGCCTTTGGCATGACAGAGATGGAGGCTGCAATGTAGCACACAATAGAACAGGTTAAGCTATCTTTGCCAATCTCTCCTCCTCCTGATAGGATCAGCACTGCAATATGCTAGAGCAAGTGGTTCTGAATACGCAAGACGGTACAGCTGGTCTTCCCCAAAAATAATCAACCAGCGGAATGGCCTCAAAACAGGTTTACTCCTTGAATGTTGATGAGATGAAAGGAAACTAAATTTATAAACCCAGAATTTAAAAAAAAAACCAACAAACAAAACCTATAAAAATCTCCTATACCTTGACATGTTCAAAATTTCTAGGTTTAAAAAGTTAATCAACATATAAAGGATTTTTACCATTCCATTTTTTTCTCTAAATGAATCACTGAAAATTGAGTAATTTCATTTTCTTAGTAACATATTTCACCCTATTATGTCTAATTTCTTTGTTTAACTCTATGCAAAATCACACACTTTTTAATAAATATGTTTTGTGCAACTCAACTCTTCTCAAGAGGGAAACTGATTGCCTGGGATGGGAAAAAATAAAAAAGCAACACTATTTATTAATTTTGTATCAGTTATCTACCACCCGAGAGATTCCTTGAAGGGGAAGAACATGTTCTGAATTTCACCACAGAGTGCCACAGGCACAAAGTGAGAGAAACTAAACAAGCACATCCTGAAGGGAGAGAAAATGCCTGCAGCAGTAAATGACCTACTACATACCTCACTCTCTGGTTTTTTGATGTTATAATTTGTTCATTTCAGGGAAAGAAAGACAATTACCCACAGTTTTAGTTTGTTTTAACAGAACTATTAAACTTTTAAAAGTTTTTGATCAAAAGGGACATATATCATTCCAAAGATCTTTGTATTTTCAAAAGGTTACAATCCTGTGCTAATTTGCATAACAAAGTCTTTGTCATATCTATTTTCTTATTACCTGAAGCAGCAATGTGCACTATTAGAACCATACTAAAGTAGTTAAGCAGAAAGGATATAAATTTTTTATTTGAATTCCTATGCATTAAAGTTAGTATTTTTCAGCTCCATGCACAGTAATAAACAGATCATTTCACTTAAATATGCATTTCATTATATGAATATGGAAGTGTTTATCGCACCATTGAATTGTTAAGTCTTTTAAGTACTGATTCATTTGAAAACTCAACAGAGTATTGGCAATTTAGCATAATATTAAACACATACATATACCATACTTATAATGACACACATGTAATACTCTATGATGTATATTATAAAGAATACAATTTACACATTATAATGCATTAAGATTATCTAGATAATGGTTTAGCCACGTGTACACACAGTAAGTCAAAAGACAATTTTAGTATTTTTAAATGGTAATGACTTAACTTCTTTTAAAAAGATTTTAAAATTGCAATTATATTTTTGATTCCTGAACTAATGTTGTTCTGAATAAGAACAAAAGTGCTGGCTACTCATTTTTTAAAAAAATTAAAATGAAGCTAATCACTTAAGATCAATATGTCAACCAATGAACAATTAATAGATCACCTCATATCACAGGAGAGGAATCTTAATAAATAAAGATCATTCCTCTTAAAATGATGCATTTAAAAGGTTGGTGTGCTGGAGCGTGTCCAGGGAAGGGCAACAGAGCTGGTGAAAGGTCTGGGGCACAAATCCTATGAGAAGCAGCTGAGGGAGCTGGGGGTGTTTATCCTGGAGAAAAGAAGGCTCAGGGGAGCCCTTGTCACTATCCACAACTCCCTGAAAGGAGAGTGGAGCCAGATGGGGAGCAATCTCCAGGTACCAGGTGATCAGATGGGAGGATACAGCCTCAAGTTACGCCAGGAACACTTTAGATTGGATATGGCAAAAAATTTCTTTACAGAAAGGGCTGTCAACCCCTGGCACAGGCTGCAGAGGACAGTGGTGGTGTCACCATTCCTGAAAGCATTTTTAAGACACAAGATGTGGTTTGTAGGAATATGGTAGACCTGACAGTGCTGGATAAACAGTTTGATTCAATAATTTTAGAAGTCCTCCTCGATTCTATGATTTGGTTTATCATGCTGACACTCCCAAAAAATCTATATTCACCAACTATCATTGACAAGATCACCTGAACAGAAAATGTTGCCAAAAAAAAAAATCATATGAAAGGTACTTGAAAATCTCTATTCCATGATCAGATGAGCACACTTGCATAGTTTAACATGAAAGTAAAGCCCAGCAAAGTTTCCATCCCAAATTGTACTACCCTGTGAAGGTACTGGTGCCCCTATTACAGCTTTACTGGATGATCCCACAATGAAATGAGAGATAATCTGCCTCAGTAAATCACCCAAAACTAGATGTTACTTCTATGTACTGTACTTAGAGATAAATAACCACAAAAGTATGACACTTCCACAGACCCAAATTTTCTAAATAAAAACAACACTGGATTACAGCTATACAATTACAACCACAAATAATTACTGCATTTCCAAGTACAATCATACTAGCATGTATTTACCCATCCATCTTTCAAATGAAACACATATTGTTAATTTTAAATAAATAATAAATTGAAAATCTGTAAAGAAATAGAAAAAACCTACTGCAATATCAGAGCAATTAAAAAGTCACAGTTCCACAGCCAGCTTGCCACAGGCATATTCCCAAAACCACACAGAAATACTCATACCTTGCTGGAATTGAGACTACTCTATACTTTCTTGCTATCATTTTGTAACAAATCTGTACGCAGAATAATCTCTACCAAATAATCTATTCTGTTAGTACAGATCTCATTCCAATGCAACTTATTAGAAAATACAGTGCTGTATTTCTGAAAAACATTGGTTATGTACTTGCTAAAGTCTTGTTTAGTTACTGTTGCAGAGTACTGTCTGTGATTTTATTTCCCGTAAGAAAAATAAAAAGTTAAGTAAATAATTAATGAAAGGTAAGAACCTTTTATTCCAAAGCCATTCATGCTTTATTTATCAGTATTTTGTATAGTAGGCATATAATACACTACATATTAAAACACCATTTTTAGTCAGACTCTGCCTTTCAAAATAGCTGCTTCAATAAAAATGATTATATGGAAAAATATCATTAAAATCTCAATAAATTTCTCCTAAAATCTGAAATTATCCAACACAATAATTGCAACGTGAGATGAATTTAATTTCAGCATAAACCTCTTCACGTCTATAGAAATGAATGATCATATATACAGAATGTCCATATAATGCTATTTAGAACTAAATTTTAAAATTTTTAAATGTATATTACAATTTAGAATTATTTATTAAGGTTCAAAGTTGCAAATGCTTTGTTAGCCAAAATGACTACAGGCAGATTAAATGTGTGGGTAGGAGATGAGAAAGTTAGCAAATCTAAAATTGTATTTTTATATAAAACTTAATCTCCATTCTTACAGTTATTAGACTACACAGACAATAGGACTACAAAACTAATGCAATGTCTTAAGTAGATGGCATTACTTTTGAAGCTGATTGATTTAGTAATACTGCACACATTCAAACAAAAGCTCATAGTTTGAAAAACAAACGGGAGGGAAAATACAGTAGAAGTGCAAACCTGACCTATCTCTAATCTTTTCTTTTCAAACCTGGGCTACTCAAGAATCTTCAACTAATTATTCCATTTTATTGATGGCATTTTTCCCAAGGGAAGTTATTTAAAAAGTTTAACCCCTGAGCAAGTCATGGCTTCTCTTGCCTTTGAAAGTGTCAAGTGCATTGATTATAACTGCAGGAAGTGTTACCTTCTGCCCAGAGAATCTCACCCTGCACAATCTTAAACACTGTCTCTCTCCCAAAATGGCTTTGATTCAGCAATTCAGACCGCTTCAGCTGATATTAAAGGCAGAAGCACCACAGAAAAGGGATCAGCAGTTAAAACGAAATACAAAGAGGAGAAAGCCCAGATCTTGAATATAGTACCACAAAGCTTGAGAGAAAAGCAGATTTGAAAAAGACATCAGAGTGACTAAAAAAAGAACAACATGACAGAAATTAAACAAGATTTTTATGTTCCCCTTCTATGCATTTAAACTCATCTCAACCTCTATTGAAATTCTGATCATACCCAAACCCCAAGGCTTTTGACATACTTTCAAAAATCCACACCCCTTCTTACTCTTTTTTAAGTCTCCAGAGTCACTGTTGGGTATCCAACAAGTTGGATGGGGGGGGAAGGGTCGTGGTGTGGAAAGGAAGACTCCTAATATGCATATGATGAAAAAGGTCATTTAAACTCATATTAAACCTTTTTCTTAAAATGATGGTGACTATTTTTAATGTTCACTGCGTGTTCTTAACCTAATACTTAGCCAATTAAAAATGGCTGAAACAGTTTGAATGGAGAAAAAAAATATTTTCAAGCCACATTTATACAAGTATTTTTATCTTGAACAGTGATTTTCTTAGGTCAGTGACAAAGTATGAGTAAAATAATACAAGGTGCTGCTGAGTCTGAAAGACGACAACCAGCAGAATAAAAGAAGACAAAGCAATCTCTAAATATCTCTATATTATCAAATCATGTAGTACACACAATTAACAGAACAATGGCAGATGTATCTTTGGAAAGGATGCACTAAATTCCAAAGAGACTTTTAGAATTGCAAGTGGCGTTTTTCTTTCCAGTTCAGTCATGACAGGGCCAGAAGGTAATGATACATCTGCCATGATGCAACAAGCAGACCTGTCTTCTGTCAAGAGTTGAAATCATAAAGGAATAAGCTGTCGTTAGCAACCCCTCTCCAAACAGTAGAGCTGTCATCTCATTGTTTTCCTCTGTTGGCATGGGGGCTGGTGTGGGTTTATATACCCTGTCAGCTCAGTATTAGTCTAAGATTTTAACCTTTTCTTGAATTTCTGACTTAATATTTTAACTCCTATACAGCTTGTGTATTACTATGTATTTTGTGATCAATTAATATTGCTTTCAACTATGCAAATTTATCTTCTATCTGCTGGGTGACTACCATTTGAGAGATTATTAATCCCTCATAAAATGCTTCTGAAGTAATTAAATATACTGCTTTTAAAATTTTCTTTCCAGAGTATGATGAATTTAAAACCAATTATATGTGAACTCATTAATTAGTAATACATTCTCATTTGTGTTTATGTTTATAGAAAGATCTCAAAACATCATCCACAAACCTTTAAGTTTTCTTAGTATAATTACCACAAAAGTGGGAGTTCTAAACACAGGTTTTCTCTTCTAAAAAGGACTTTACAAGCAACGCTAGTTCTATGGTCTGACAGAATGAATAAGCCAAGTGCATATACCACAATCAGAAAAGTAGAATTTGAAATAAAACAGTATAGCAGATTATTGCCCATTTTAATGAAAGTCGATGGTTCAGTAATATATTAGAAAACCGAAATAAAGATTAAAATTGCTCTGGCACTGTAACTGACCATTAATAAATAAATGAGGTAATTTAACATCCTTCTGCAACAGTACACATAGAAGACATAAAAGGCACATGAATATTAGTATTCTGCAGCAGAACTATAACTGCAGTGAAATGTCACCTGTTTTTTTCCAGAAAGTGTCACTTGCCCATATTATTGATACTATGTTACACTTGTATAAACTGTAAGACCAAACCAGAAAGTATGTTTACCTAACAAGATATTCTATACTTAAAAGTCAGATTTAAAAGTTTTTTAACAAGAAATTTTGTTAGTGTAACTTAAACATAAAATAATTTCTGAGCAGTAATATATAAATATCCACTATTGAAACTGACTCATTTTTAAGAAATGGAAGGAGAAAATACAAAATAGTATGTGTTACAAGTTACTAACCATTAAGACTACTACATCACATAAAATTTATAGCAGAAAAATTTACTGCTGTTACACTGAACGATTTTGTTGCTCCATTCAACTGCCTTACAAAACTAATGACATAATACTGCATGCTGATAAAAGTAATAACCCTCACCAATTCTTAGTAAATATTGCCAACCTGACAATTTTGTACAATTGAATGACGTTAATATAAGGGAATAAATCCAATATTTTGACCGCAAAGAACAGAGATTGTAAAAAAAAGAAAAAAAAAGAGAGTAAGATAAACACAACAGACAACTGAAGCTGAAAACCATGTTTTACCAGTTATTAAAGAAACATTTCACAGCTAATACCCACCTCATGCAAAGCTTTGGCTTTTTATTTGTTCGTGAAAAGTCAGATTTTTAGGTGCTGCTCTATTCTTCTGAAAAACTTGTCCAGGTTCTTTGAAAAACCTATTTTCCAGCTATATGTATCAAGTATCAATTCTCCTATAAATAATAATACAAGTATCTAAGATCTCTTAATACCTGAATTTGAAATAAGGCAACAATTCTGTGATGGTTTTTAACTTTTTTTTGTTAATGAAAAAGTGACAGTTGCTGTGGTTGAATTTTATTAGCACCCCTGAGACCACAGCTATCTTGGGTAACAAATGTACTGAATTTCCAAAGACTTAGAAAACATCCAACAGTTTCCCTGTACTCGTGCAATAAACTGATAATCCTCTTTATTCCTTAGATAAGAGGTAACAAAG
Source organism: Luscinia megarhynchos (assembly GCA_034336665.1). Classification (NCBI taxonomy): domain Eukaryota; kingdom Metazoa; phylum Chordata; class Aves; order Passeriformes; family Muscicapidae; genus Luscinia; species Luscinia megarhynchos. The sequence goes on from CM067592.1 coordinate 69,403,293, forward strand.
ACAGTAGTACTCCCAAACTCCTCACAATGACCAACAAACGCAAGGTGAGCTTCTGCTTCCCCAATGAACAAATCTCCCCTCTAAGTACAACTTCAGCCTCTCCTTCTCTAACAAAGGGAGCCCCTCAACAACCATCATGAAACCAGGACCATAAATGTTTAATTCTTGACATTCCAAGTATATGACCTCATCCTTAAGTTGAAGAATTTGCCTCTGCCTTTCATCACCTTTTCCTGGCATTACTTCAGTTATTGAACACATGGCTAAACAGTAACTGAGAAGAGCCTCACTGCACCAACTTGGAAGAGCCATTTAGGCAAACTGTAGAAGAGACAGATTAAAATTTCTCTTTTAATCTATATTTATTTATTTATTTTACATTTGCTTTTTAATAAAAAGTGGAATATCTTCAGAATAGAATTTTCACTATAAATGGAATAGTCACTCATTCCCAGGGCAGGGACTTCATTCTCTCATGCACCAGATAACTACTTCTGGCAAAAATCAGTGTTTCCCACTAGCGAAAGTTTCAATAGAAAATTTCTATTTTAACAAAACAACAAATCTATGCAATATTTTTGTACTGTATATACAGAGCATTGCTAGTTACTTTTAAGTATCTTTTTAGAAAGCATTTAATTTAGCTTTTTACATTTTTACAGCCTTACTAGCACATTTTTCTTTTTCATACTTGTTTTTCTAAAATAGGTTTTGTCCAACCACATTTTAATGTATTTACATGTGTTTTTCACAGTGTACAATTTTCTCCCTTCTTCTTTTCTGACAATCTGTTCTCCATCTAGCTTCTTATTTGTTCTCTTTGTTCATATTTCAACATCTCTTTTACACTCCCAAGTTTGAATTTTCAAATTAACACAATAATGTCACATAAACCCTTGCCCTTGTCAACTATTCACAACACCTCTTTACACAAAAGATTGAATCTACACAATAGAGTTTGATATAAAACCTGGAAGAAGCAGCATCACCTACAGGAATTGCACAGATGAAAAGAAAAACGTGTATTTCTAGCTGCTTGAACTCTCACCAGGATATTTCTCTTTGAATCTTTTCTTTACAATGTGCAGCAACTCCGAAATACTAGAAGTTTAAAATACAAGATTTTAAGCCTGTCCATTGCTCCCTTGTTCCGCACATGCTTGAGAAGTGGGGTTTCTCAATTCTTTTTTCCTCAAAAGTGTTGCATCAAAATAAACCGTTTCTACTCTTCCCTTATCTTCCTCTTTAGAAGTATCAGTATCATCGTGCTCAATCCACTGCTGACAACCTCAGCCACCGCATCCTTGTTTTCAGTTTTTCCAAGAAATTAACTGAGAAGCACAGAGAAAAGCAGCAAAGTTTTGGGTTTTGGCCTACTTAGGGGGTGTTTTTTTTGTTTGTGTGGGTTTTTTGTTTTTAAAAAGCAGATATTTCTGAATTAGCTCCTGCACAAAGGACATTCAAGCACTACTTTTGTACTTTTCAACTTTTTTTTTTAAATTAGAACCTAGTCTTCAGTAACTATTTTAAACTGGCTGACAATGTCTGCATGTGTTGCAAAGTCACAATAGACCATGGGAATTTTCAAATTCTACATATCATAATCCACTTCAAATTCATGTAATTCCATTAAAATCAAAATCCATGCTCTCTTGTCATCAGCACTGATGCTTCGATAAGGTTGCCGGTTTCATTCAAGAATAAGACTTCTCCTTACCAGAAACAGAGAAAGATCTAGGAAAATAATTCCCTACTTCAAATAACATTGCATGAGGGACTAGCACAATTTTCCTTCAGGCTATTTATTCAGGCTATCATCAAGGCTAGCTATTTTCATTTCCTAACTGACAGAAGTGACTAAATCAAGTAGAAGACTGAACACCAGAAAAAGCAGTAAAGGTTGCAATTTTTACTATTATTTTTCTTACATGGAGTCCTTACACTCAGCTTGACATAATTTCCTGCATTTAGAAATGTAATTTATATGATCTGTACCTGAAGCTGACATGATATCAGCATGTACCTATATGCATTCTCTTCTTAGTCACAACCAAATGATTCTAGATATTTTCAATGGAGTCCAATTTCCATAAAATATTGCCTTACCTAACCAGATACACAACCAATTCCCAGTACAGAGATTACAGGATGCAAAAAACCAGCACCACATTTAATGACATAACTGAATTTGATTTAACACAACTGAATATAATCCACTCTTCATTTTGCATTTAAAAAGTCACTGTAAATAATACATGTCTAAACACGTAGTACAGTTACCAGAATCTTAAGATGCACAATAAGGGACAGTGGCTTTTATAGTAGCTGGAATTACTGAACTAAAGAGAACTACGAATTTAAAAACCATATTAAGCAAATGCTCAAAGATAAGAATACAAAGTTTGATGTACCAATGTTATATAATGATTACATTTTTGTAAAAATATTTTTTCATCGAACAACTGAGACCTTTTCCTGTCTTGTTATTTTAAGAAGCATTCAAAATGCAGAGATAAATAAACTGGTTTCAGGTATAACTATTTGAGAAAACAGAGGTCTGACCTCTGTCATACTGGCACAAATCATTACTCAAAATAAATAAAAGTAACAAAAGAGCAAAGCAAACTATAACTCTTCTCTATTAGAAATAACCCTTTAAAATTATCTTAAATTATATTTATTTATAATAATTTTTATTTAATTAATATGTATTTAATTTAATTGTATTAAATTAGGGTTAATATCCCAGTTTGAAATAGGTCTGTCATGTTACCCAAGACAGCAGCATCTCTAGGAAAGAACAAAAATGCAAGCATGTAAGCACTGTACAAAAACTGAAGTAGCTACAGCTATCTGGGTTTCTTGGGAAACGTTTTGGAACCAGGACTAGAAGTCCCATACTGGACCTACCATACACCTTGTATTGCACTCAGTAATCCTGAGGTACTTTTTGTTCTGTCTTTGAATCTTGATTTAAAATGAATAAAAACCTTTGTGCTAGAAAAAGATAAGCCTCACTTTCACAGGCTATGTTTCATTCTCTCATGAAGTGTAGTCTGGTGCTTTGGTAGTGAATAAAACAAACCAAAAATAACTAATGTTTTTACTTTTTTTTTTCCCTTTGCTTAATTGAAAAAAACCCGCTCTTTTTTATCCTGAAAACTTTAAATACAGCCGCAAAAATTATTCATCAACCACAAAAATTTATCATCTAGCAAAATATGTAACAATAACAGTGACAACACTGATATTTAGAGTAGAACATTAGCTTAACTTGGCAAATATAATAGAAACAATGAGTCTTAAATAAACTCTTCTAACGTTTGCTACAGGAAGTTTCCTCTAGGTAGCTGAGTGCACATGATGAATTACACCTGCAATGCTCCAATGACAAAAATGTAATACAAACTGTCCACTGTCTCTCAAATAGACATAAAAAAACAGTGTCAACCAAATATGAATGTCTTCTATTGTAAAATATTGCAAAATAAACCAGAATGAATCAGTATTTAGTGTAAATCTGTAAACGACTGTGCCTCTAATAAATTCAATACAAGCCTAGTAATAAACATTGCTTGTTATCATGAAAGCTCATGTTACCATTAGATTATAGCAGTCATTGAATAATAATATGCACAAACTTAATGAAATATAAAAGAAAACAACACAAATTGTAACAAATTTCTGTAGTGTCTTCTGCTGCATCACATCACCTGCCAAAGACATAGTATCTGCCATATTAAACTACATGGCAGTCCCAACACAACATGACATGCAACTAAATGTTATTTTACTGCAAGACAGGAACTTAGTTCCACTAGAATAAAAGTTTCAATAAAACATAAAGAAGTATTCCTATCACAAATAAAATGATCCCACAGTAACATATAGAATTCTGATTAAAAAATTAAAATATCACAGGTTCACAGCTCACACAATTCACAGGCACACACAACTCTGCATCCTTGAACTTTCACTTACCTCAATAGCTCTCTTTATGTACGGTATCTGGGTCCCACTGTCCAGATCTTCATTAATTATGAGCCTCCTAGCCCACTGACCAGCTCTGACAACACCATTACCATGAATTAGGACCAACAGTTTGTCAGGATTTACTAATGCATCTTCACTCATAAAGATAAAGCTCTTTGGTTCAGACTCAATTGCATCAACCTGCAATTACAGACAACACACATTTTAATGCATCAATAAAATTCCTTGAAAGAAAACCAGCAGTTATAAAGTTATCTACCAAATTTATATAAAAACATTCACCATTTTAACAACCGCTTCAATATATGTATGCCAAGGACTAAATAAAAATAAAGCAAAATATGCAATGTAACCTGGAAACATATAAACATACCACATTTTAGAACACCAACCCAAGGCACCCTTAAAATTAAGAAAGGGGTTAAAAAATGTGCTTAAGCTTTGAAACATCAGCTGCTTACAAAAATTTAAAGGAAAGGAAGAAAGTCCATAAATGAGCAATTGGAGGTGTCAAGAGGGAAGGGAGCAGGTAATTTCTCACCTCTGATATGCCTGAAGCAACAATAAATTTTTATATAATACAAAAAAAAATCCTGGAGAGTTCCAAACCAGCCACTTTAACACAAATACTCAATGAGCTACATAGGAACCAGTACTGTAAATTTGTCTGTTTAATAGGATAGGTGTAATAAAACTTAGAAATCCAATTTGATTCTAAATAATTGCTTCATGAAAAGTCCTCCTGTACCAGGGTCAATGCTTAGCTACTTTGCTGTAGGAAGAGACCAACAATTAACTTTTTAAAATATTGAGCAAATCACAAACTAATAGCACATTTTGTCTTTAAGAGAGTAAAGCACTTTTTTTTAAATACAAGCTAAAATTTTTACACTTGGTTTAGAAAGCGTGTCTCAAGACAAAAGAACTGTTCTGATGAAAATACCATGAGGGCAGAACAAACACTCATGTCCACTTGTTTTTCTCTACCATGTGAATACATAGAAAAGAAACAACAAACAAGCACATCTCCCCTCCTGCTGTACTCCACACCCCCTCCACTCCCAGAGCCTAACTGTCCAGCTCCTAGGAACATTCTCTGCCACAGGGAAGAAAAACAGATCAGGTTATGATCCCCATGTTGAGAATGAAGGAATTGGCTATCTGGATGTGTCAGTTTTTTCTTATATATGGGTATGCATTCTTAACTACCCTTATAATAGGAAAATTGAATTCTACGTGCATTTTCAGACTTTTAAAAATGTAAGTCCTACCAAGCTTTTTGTTTTTTAAATTAAGTCAATGATGCTACTTGAACAGAACAAATTTGTAAATTAAAGAATGATCATGTCTCTATTCAATATTTGCCATAGCACTGAAGACCTTATTCCCTTGCTCCAAAATAAAGTCACATCTCACATGCCTCAGAGTTTGCATAGGAGATGTACTCACTTTCTCTCACAGTTTGTGCAAAAATAGAAAAAACAGTAAAGAATATGTTCTATTGAATAGACTGGGGCTACAGATCATGGTGCTGCTTCTGAAATAGAAGTATTGACATATTAAAAGGTGAAACATTAGGTAAAAAGTCAGCCAACACTCAATCTCAGAAAGTACTTGGCAAGGTGTAACTCACTGCTATCCATGAACTGAATATTTACAACACTAAAATTAGGAAAAGAACATCGTGAATTTGCATTTCAGACTAATGTGTAACTTAGCTGTAGGTTTTAGCAGTTATAAACTGAAATATTGTATAGCATATAGGAAATACTAGCACTTAATAATCATATGCACTATAAGATAAAGCTAGTTCACATTTCTGCAAATAAGTTAATTTTAAACAGCTAAAATATCTACCAAGATCATAAAAAGTTTACTTTTGATTATTTTCCCAAAATTAAACAGATTTAGAGACTTTTTGTCAAGCTAATTTACCTTCAAACAGTAGTAATTCCTTAGATCCAGCTTTCACTAAAGAATGCATGTAAAGGTCACTCCTATACAAAACACAACCTTACTTTACTGAGGGATCAATAGAGAAATACCATTTAAGGCCAGACACACTGAGACCACATAAAATAATTTGCATTTATTAGCCACTTGTTCTTCTGGAACAACTCAAGGACACTGATTTCTGATCACTTAAATCTAAACTGAATAAATCCAGGAAAATGTTTTTAGATTAATTTAGCAATTTGATTCAACAATGTTATTTACAGGTGAGAAAAATCTTCCAGTAATCTGTAACCAGGCATGCCAAATCTATTTAAATTACACTGATAATTTACTGTTTAAAACTAGTGTTTCATTTTCTTTTTCTTGGATTTTTTTCCCAATGCACAATAATTCTTAAAGTTCATGGAAGTGGGCAGCTATGGTGAGATTTCTACATATATAATGAGATTCTTAATGTTTTAAGTGAATTTCTTTTTCCAAATGTTTTCTGCCTCAAATGAGTTTTCACCTAATACAGTAGTATCAGTCTATAAAGTATTTCAGCTGCACACTAGTTAGTATTTTCTACAGCTGTTACCAATATATAGAATAAAATCAAACTACATTTGAAATCTAATCTTATTGTCATCCACGCTACCACATCAACAATTAGCCATTACTAACCCAAGATGTATGAGACCTGACAAGGCTCCAGGAGTCTTTTATTTTATATACTGGAGGTTTAGAAGATTGAACATTGAAAAGGGAAAAAAATCCACTAGGATTTTTCATATTATTTGTCTAAGTACTTTTCTTATTTCAGTTAAGAAACACGACAAAAATTATGAGCTTTGAGCCTATAAAGTAGGTATAAACTGTAACTGAAGGAAAGAACACAGCAAATGAGCAGAATTCAAACTGAAAAGACTCAAAAAATATGGTGAGAATTGTGAAGAGCTGGTGGGAAGAAAAATATGCTCATTTGCTTCCTAAGATGGAGTCATCATCTATGTGTTTCAATATAACCTCACCAACTCACTTTAGCTTAACTCTCCACAGTATTGAGAATCTTGATTTAGAATTTTTCAATCAAAAATGTAAAACTGAGACCTGCTGATCAGTATTACAGGCAGCTAATAAACATTTGACTATTGCCACAACCAACTTAACCAAGCTAAAATCTGTGGAAGTTTTACAAAAACGTATTAACTTCACTTATGTAACAAAACTGGCAAAAGAAACATGGATTGGAGATAACAGACCATTGTTTCTCAAAGAAAAATAATTCTTTGGTGAACTTTTCCCTATTGAATGAAAGAGGAAAGCAGTGATAACTGAAAAGATTCTGCAAAGTGAGGCCTTTCAGTGCCATTGCCAATTAAACATGTGTTCTGGTTTCAGTGAGGATAGATTTAGTTTCTTCTCAGTAGCTGATACAGTGCTGTGTTTTGGCTTCAGAACAAGAATGGTATTGATAACACACTGGTATTTCTTTTTTTGCTAAGTTGTGTTTATCCAAAGTCAAGGACTTCCCTCTCCTTGCCTCGTGCTCTGCCAGTGAAAACACATACAAAACAAACTTGGGGGAAGCATGGCTGGGACGGGTGCCCTGAACTGGCAAAGCAATATTCCACACCCCAGAGCATCATGCCCAGGATATAAACTTCATAACTGGGGGAGTTAGTCAGAAACATGGCTAGTCTGGCTTTGGGAACCGGGAGTCTGGCTTCCGGTATTGCACATCATTTGTTTTTGTCTTATTATTATCATTCACCATTATAACTGTATTTTACTTTAGGTTATTAAACTGTTCTTATCTCAGCTAACAAGTTTAACTTCGATTCTCCTCCCAGTTCCACTGGTATTGGGGGAGGTAAAAGGACGGTTTACCAAGCAGCTGCAAGGTGCTTAATTTCCAACTGGGCTTAAAACCACTACAACATGTTACAAATTACTTATACTTGCATCTCAGGCTTCTCCAGAAGCTGCTAAAGATGCAGTTAATTCAGAAGCACACTCTATTGGCCCTCAACAGCTGAAGAAGAGCAAAGATCAACCACTGATTATGCCACCAAAACTAGAGAAATACAAATACTTCTCCTGGCTAGAAAAATTGCAGTCTTTCTTTTATTCCTAACATAACCTCCAATGGAGCCCAAAATGAAACTTTAAAAGTAGTAACTGAATGGCCTCTCCCTAAATATGAGACTCTTCATTAAAATTTTCAACTCCAGTAGTACATGTTGAACAAAATTAGAGGCGCAATGCTTTATAGTAACAATAATGGATCAACATGGATCTCTGCCTCCCTATGTAAGAAAAAATATTCAGAATTGTTTAGTCAAAGATGCCGGCATAATACAATAATAGGCAAGCTCTCCTGATCTGCTAATTACTTTCATATTTGAAAAAAATTAATTTTTGTATCCAAAACTGAAGCTGCCACCTAAGAAAGCAAAACAGAGACAAGTTGGACTTTACACACAACGTTGAAGTTAATGAAGATGAGAGAACATAAAATGTCCTCATGCTAAACCTCTGAAGCACAGCATTTCCATTCCCCACTAAAATCATGCTGAAAAAAGCACGCTCCACTGAACACAGTCCCAAAACACATGTCAGATATTCAAAAATCATAGCACTGCCATCTTCATTATCAGCTGACAGAAAAAGGCAAGACAATACACCAACTTTGTGATTACATGTGATGTGGTTAAAGAAAAAAATATTTGTATTCATCTCTAAAATATTCACATTAAAAGGCTGCATATACATACATACATATATATATACGTCACACACATATATACACATAGATACACACACATATATATACACACACAAAAATACATATATGAGTCCTGTTTCTTACAACTGGCAGATTGCATAGGGAAACAGTAACAAAACAGAGTGGTTATAGAGTGAGGCTTGCCTCGCCTTGACAGCCAGCAACTTTGCAACCTTGCAAGCCACAGTTTATATAACTAGGCAAGCATGTACAATAGTTCAAGGCACCTATCCCACCTTAATATCGTCAAATGGTTTTTTTGACTGCATTTATACCTCTCTCCTTGATAGTATTCTGTGGCAATGAGTTCCACAATATAATTGGGACATATATGAAATAATACTGTCTCTTTCAGTAGAGATCTCCTGCCTGATAATTTAAACTTGATGCCCCTTAGGTTCTCTATTATGAAAAAAGCAAAATCCCATTCCCTATTCATCTTCTCTTCACCTTTCATGATTTTATAGATTTGTCATATTCCTTCCTCAGTCATCTATTTTCCAAGCTGAAGAATCTTTGTTTAATCTTTCTTTGTCTGAAAAGCATTTCATGCCTGTGATCCTCCTTGCAACCCTCCTCTGTATTTCTTTTTAATTCTTCATATCCTTTTTGATATGGTGTCCAGACTTCATGCAGTGTTTAACATGAGGGCCCACATAATGAGTGGAATGACGATGTTTTTCTGTTTTGTTCTCGATGCCTCATAATTCCTAACATCCTATGCGCTTTGAGGGTTTTCAACGGCCATTGAGCACTCACTGATGTTCTCAGCGAAGTACTCACAATCACTCCATGCTCTTTCCTGAGTTGTAACAGCTCATTTAGAGGTGACTGTTGTGTTTACAGAGTGAGTTATCTTCCCCATAATTTCATATTTACCAGTATTTAATCTCCTGTCATTTAATCATCCATTATTAAAGTATCAATTAATAATTTCCCAACTAATCATAATCAGCTTCATGCTTAACTATCCTAAATAATTTTAGAAAAAAAAACCCAGAAAAGTATTTTAGTTTGTATTAATTAATTTTTTTCTTTTGGCTTACCACTATGCCAGGCCTTAACAGCATTTCATTGGTAACAGTTTATTTCACCTGTAAAATATGAACACCTTTCTCCCTTTTTAACCAATTAACTCTAAAGGGGACTCCTGTGCTTTTTAAAAGCAATTTAATTTTGTTCACAGATCATTGGAAATACCTGTACTCTTTCATTGATAAGATTTTTCTTCTTCCTGTGATCTCTGATTCCTGCAATGAATTCTGGAATTTTTGTTTTAAAGAAACTTGTACTCATTTGCCCCAATGTTTTTTATATTTTTATTATTATTACTATCATCATCATTATTACTGTTGTTGTTGCTATTATCATATTTCTGCAGTAACTTAAATACAAAGTGGTTGTTCTGCAGCTTCATGTTTGACTTCTTACAGAACCCCAGGTTTAAAAAAAAAAAAATCTCATCCTGGAATTTGTTTATTGTACAACATACTAACTAATCCTAAGGTCTCCGCTATTGATATGACAAATTTCAGACAGTTGCTCAGAATTATATCCTGTTTAGAAAATAAAAAGTTAAGTGTGTGGAAATTGGACAAGCAGTATTGGAAATAATAATGTTTTTCTTATTTGACCTCAATGTTCATTTTAGCTGCAGTTCATCTACTGGCCTTATTAGCTCTCTTTTCTTATTAACCTTTATGACTCTAACAAGCTCCTCAAATTTTTTTTTTGAGAACTTTCTGTGATTTCACATGTAACTTGCCAACATTTATACTCTCTTCTATTCTCATCCTAAAAGCTGTTTTATTACTTTTATTAGTCTCCTTTACTAGTTTAAACTGGAGGGTTTTGTGTCCTTACTTGGAAGTTTTTCAGTGATTTTAAACCTAGCTTTCATTAATTTTTTGACTTCTAGATATATTGTTTCAATTTTTCATTTTTGTATATGCCTTCATAACCTATTTTTGTCTGTGGTGAGGGCCAGCTACACGGTGTTCTTCAGGAACGGTGTTCTTATGTGAATCACAATGCTCACAATTAGACACCTGCATATTTTGTGCTTTCTCACTTTGCTCTAAAATGCAATTAAATTATGACATTTCAAAGAAGCTGGAAGTAATACACTTGAGAATAGCTTAAATGTACCACTGACCAACTGTATCCATGCTCACTACACAATTTCTAAATACAAGTAAACAGATTAATCCAAAAATGGGAACTAACCAGGGCCATTCCTCTTCCAAGCCAAGAAACCCAAACCTTAGAGCCAGGCAGATGAATCACCACAGGTGTGACATAAGTAATGGAGGTGCTGTAATACTTATCCCAGGTTACTTCAGCCTTAGCACTGCACTACATATACGCATATTCTTCATATTCTTTTTTAGGAATCAAGAAAAGTTCTATAGCCTTAAAATCTGGGCATTTTGATGCTTATAAAAAGACAGCTTCATGCCTTCACAAAGTGTGACACAGCTTGAGAAGTCTTTTGATACATTATCTTTCCAGAAGCACTTCTTGGACCAAGAAAATTAGCCAAAAAGCTGGTGATCATAACCAGCAACACGTCAGGCAGACCGTCATGATGAACCTAATCTTATGTCTGCCTTCACAGAACAATCTGACATAGGGAAATGCTTTCTCAGTCTTGCTTCTCAGGGCACTGATGTGAGCAGCAGGCAGCGAGTACTGCCCTGCGATTTCTCAGCGAACCTCGCAGCTCAGCTCCTTCTGCCATGACCACGAGACACTGAAAAAGCCCTTCCAGGAAACTGTAGGCAGTTTGGGCAGGTTATCAAAACATTCTCTAAGCAGCACTCAGGGAATGGAAATAAGAATAGTGAAATGTTACAGAATTGCTAAGGCAAAAGACCTTTTCCTTCCACAGCCTAAACCTAAAGGTTTTCCTTGACTGAATACAAAGTTTCATCTAAGCTTGACAGCAATTCAAAACATTTCAGAGAGCAAAGGATACTCCAGTATCCCCTGCACTCTCCAGTACACAAATACCTGAACATCATCATATCACATCACATGTATTTATTAAACACTGTGGTATGTGGGGGAAGCACTTCATCTTTTCTAAGAGTTGACCAAATATTTTCACTAAGAAGCATAAGCACTTTATATTACATACACATTACAAATTACCGAAAAAGCATTTTTTAAAATGCTATCAGTTTACTGATACTCAATGTGAGTGTAGTCCGCTGCTTGCAAAAACATTTCTGGTTCTCTACATCCAGACGTAGGCATCTCAAAATATCCATAAATACTTCTCAGAAAGTTTATGGTGCTCCTATTGAAAGTGCCACATTTTGAAAATTCTGGTAAGGTAAGGAAGGCTAAGTTGGAGAAATCAAACACATGAGAAGGGAGGTGGAACCACATCTCCAGATGCATACACATGCAAAATGCTAAGGCACTGTCCCAAGACAAGGCACTGCACAGAACCCTGCATACCTTGTCTTTATCTAAATACGGGATCACAGTCTATGCTGGGTACAGATTCAATAACAATGCCCTTGGAAAAACAAATTATACTTACTGGAAGAGTTACTTTCTTCAAGTGGCATTCATTCTGCAGTAGTTCATAAATGTATTTAGTAATGATCTGGAAGAAAAGAAAAAAAAATAAGACATGCCACCAGATACTAAAACACAATAATGACATATGCAGGCAGACAACTTAAAGGCTAATTAGTTAAACTCCTAAGCACTTGTATACATTTTGCCATTTTCCTGAATCCTTTACTATATAACTGATTATAGAACTTGGAGCTTTAGACAAAAAATTATTTCTGTTCCACAGAAAAGACTTCTTGCCAGTACAGTGGAATGGTAACTGTACCTGTGAATTCATCATGCACTGCTGTGTGAATAATTAGGTGACTAACAACCTCAAAACTAGGAGTTATAACCAATTAATATATAGTCAGCAGGGTAGAAGAAAGGTTCTCTTTGTAAAGGAATATTTTAAAGCATTTTGTCTACTAGCAGATTTTTGGAATTCTTTCCCCTCCAGGTTCACTTCATTATTTACATGGTGAGCAGATCCACCCTCAGCTAAGGGTGTAGCCAAACATAGCTAAGTTATCTTGCCATTTCTGCTCAGTGAACACAGGAGGTATAGGTCAAAGATTGATAAGCAAAAGAAAACCCCATACGGTTGCCCACCATGGGGGAGTTTATATCTCTTTTGTCCATGTAGGAATAAATTGAAATTTCAATCCTGAAACAAAGGTATCATTTCATTTCAACAAAATGAAGAAAGAAGAAAACCAAAAACCAAACAGAAAATCAAAAAACCCCCACAAACAGAAAAACTCAAAACAAACAAAAACAACATAAAAAACCAAAGAAAAACACAAAACCAAAGCAAGCCAAAACCCACCAGAACACACACAAAAATTACAAAACTCACAAAAATCAATCTCATTGTGACAAAAACCTGCCCACTCAAATGTAAGAAAGTTGTCCACATTTCAAAGTCTTGCATACTCTCTAGAGACCTTTTTTTCTGCCCTTACATATTGTAAGAAAAATGGAGATGCAGATGTAATAACTTTCTAACTGTAATTAATTTGGGAATTAAACTGAGGAACAACAGGCTCTTTGTCCATTTGAGGCAGTATAAATGGTTTGCAAGTCAGTGCCTGGATTTCAATGGCTACAAGAGTTTGAAAAAAACCCAAAACAAACCACAAATGAAAGAGGTAAAATAAAGGACTCATTTTAAGAGCCTGAAATGCTTTAAGGCTAGGGGAACAGTATTTAAATTCCAGACAAGACAAGATCTAAGTCTCAGACTATTAATCCAAGAATATCTGGGTATAAACCCATTCTTTAGTATTCCTTAGACCAACACCTCAAGGCCACAATTACATCCATCTGAGCCCAACAGAAACACCACTGTAAAAAAGGTCTGAAGTGATAGCATCTGAACTGCACACTATGATCCAAGCAAGTAGGAGTCAGGATGCCAAAAACTTCAAATTTCATTTTCCAAATGCACATTTACAAAAAGAAGTTTCAATGAAGTCCAAAAGGTTTTATTATGCAAATGAGAGGAAACAGATTATGAAAATATTTGGAACATATATGAACAAACTGGAGGTGCTGATGAAAGCTAATTAAAAATGCAGATATATGCCCCTTCTTTCCTTTCACTAGAACCCCAAATCTTTATTAGGATTATAAGAATTCTTTCCAATCCTGCTCAAATACATTTATTGATAGAATTATGTTTAAAAAACTTTACGGTTTACAGAACATTAGTCTTTCTGAACATTATTATCTACACAGAAACTGCACTTGGAGAAGGAATTCATCTGCAAGCGATGGTTGATTTAAGACATGTTTATCCCCAAAGCAGTATGCTAGGAACATGCATACAGTGTAATTTTACCTTCACGGGCAAACTTTTTATGGTTCACTGAAATCGACTGCAGTGTAACACCAACAAGTAAAGCAGTTAAGTTCCTGCAGTCTCAAATGCTAATATTGTACAGATATTAAAGTGAGTATAATGATAATATGGCCTACAACATAGAAATTTTGTTATTAACTCTCAATTCATGCACCTACTCACTGTTAAAATCACTAAAAGAACACTTGGAAGAGAAAACAACTGCTACGCGGTAGGTGTATTTTAGACATCACTTGTGAAAGTCCACCCTTTTTGCAGCTGTTTGTATCTATTTCTTCTGTTCTTTCTCATTTATTTAGACTGTGTGTCTTCAGAGCAGAAATAAACCTTTACTCATTTTTTCCACAGCCCGTCTCAATGAGGCTCTCATTCTAACTGACTCTTTATGCACTACTCTAATATGATAAAGAGCAATGCAGCCTTAAAAATAGGAGTGTTGAATCAGTGGAATACTCTGGTGTGGCAAAGACTTACTTAACAAAGGCTTTCAATAAAAGCAAACATAAGAAAGATATAGTAGGTGGAGGCTCACATGCAAAGTGTGATATTATCATCCTCAGACAGCTCAGCAGCTGGATGGCCTGCATTACCCAGAGAAATTTCAGGAAAAAATGCCATTAAAAAAACCCTCAAAAGAAAAAACACCTTAAACGGCCCCAGTCTATACATATATATATATATACACACACATATATGTACATATACACACACATATATGTGTGTGTGTGTATACTTATAAATAGACACAGACGGAATTAAGGGTTTTGTTGCAGTAGACCAACATGTTTAGGGATATCCTAGCAATGCCTGGTACACTATCAATTTTAAATGATGGAAATTGGTACATAAGATTTCTTGAATTGACCAAAATTTTCCAGATCTGAAAACATCACTAGTGGCCAGACTTCCTGCACTTATCATAGATGTGTTTGGAAAATTTGACAAAATTCTGTCCTGCTACGGAAAATCTAACAAAATTCTGTCCTTTCTAGGAATATGGCTGCAAGTACTGAAAATGCTGTACATCCAAAACTATATTGGGATTTTTATGCTTTTAAAGACTTCTTCTGATTTTATTGTTGAGTAATTTAAAAAATGAGTAATTTAAAAAAATATTAAAATATTTTTCCTATAGGAAGTAAACAGAAACTGCGCAATAATGTTTATATAGAACTAGTTAGACTTACTATTTCAAATCTATAAAATTTATAAAGTCATATCTTCTTGAAGTAGCAATATTATCTTGTGCATGCTGGTGTTCCATATTTAAGATCTGAAAACTATTGTAGAAACTACTGTAGAATGTTGAGAAACGTCTTGTGACTTCTTGCATGAGAAAGTGGTTCTGCTTACACTCTACAAACTCTCTTGGACCAGTCAGTCAGTCAGTCAGTCAGTCACAGAGCTGCTCACTGCTGCAGGTATATGGTGACAGAGGCTTATGAATTCAGTCCTGCATCAATAAATCATCTGAACTATCAAGCAACAAATTGTTCAGATCCAGATTTCTCAGATTTACAGTGGAAACTGTAACACTTACTAGAGAGCCCTACTCAGGCTAACTTGGGATAGTTGCACTTTTTCTAAGGCTCTTGAAATTGGTTAAGGTGTGCCAAAGCTGTAAGCAGTATACTGCACTGTAATTTAAGGTAGTAAGGTGGCTGAAGAGCAGGCATGACTGTCCAAGATTGCAAAGGAAAAAGAATCAATAGTAAGACCTGCACACTATGTATGAAAATAATTGCCTGATAAATGGAGAAGAAACTGGCAGTTCTGTATTTCTTGTATGAGATACTGAATACTTCTACCTGCTATTAAAACATTTCTGTACTTCATTTACATACAAGTGCTGTCTATCAGGAAAACACATCCCAAATACGACAAATATCTGAAGTCAGAACTATCAAGGTTCTTACTGACTGTTGAGAGAACTGGAGGAAGGAAAAAAAACCAAAACACGAATACAAAGATTTCCATGCCTCTCATGACCTATTCTCATAGCAAGGGAGAAATCCTTTCCAGCCATGGAAAGCCTAACACTTCAACTGCCCAAAAATGGTTGTACTCAAACTGTGTGATAGAAGAAACTTTCTTCCCAGAGCAAAGAGATCTTCTCTGGAAGGAAACTACATTGCTTATATTTTAAATTTATACTCTTGTTGAGCAGGGGAGCCCATGTTCTGCTTTTCCTAAGCCTGAGAAACTTCTACCCCAAATGAAATCATAGCTATTCTAATTTTGTTGCACTAAAAAAAATTCCCATGATGAAGGCAAGATGATGAGAGCAGGGACCACAGCTGAGTAGAACACATCCTGAGCAGTAAAACCAAGTAGATTATCCTGGGCATACTAAAAGCACAAGTGTCTAATCTCTGCTATCATTTCTTTGTTATAGTTTTCCTTAATCTGTGTGGGCAAGGTTGAGAGCTGTAACACATATGGCTCAGGAGTGGAACCAAACTCCAGTGCTCACAACTGCCTTTCTGAGGAGCTTAAAATAAGTTAGTCTTGATTTATGTTGGATATAACAAAGAAATTCTTCAGAAGTACCTCTTCAAAGTGGTAGAGGTCTCAAACATGTAATCTGCAAAGTTCAATAGCCTTATGGATAATTGAGGGATAGACCTATGTTGTAACCAGTGATCCTTCATATGGATCCAGAAAACAGGCTATTTTCATCACAAAGAAATTAAATTTAACTTGGACAGACAGCAAAAAGAACAGAGAGAAGCACATTATCTTATGACAGACCTGAGGTTTTACCCTTGCATTGTGAAATATTCTGCACAATGCTAGCAAGACTATAATGCTACACACACTCAGCAAAGCAAAACTGAAACTCCAGGTGGAAACGTAGCTCTGGTACATACAAGTGTAGTACACATTAATTGGTAAAGTCCTGGCTTCCTACAACACATGTTCCTTTAAGACTATGATTCATATAGAGTACTTTCTTACAGGTTGCTTCCAATGACCAAAAAGCATTGAAAAATTTTGTTATCAGTCTAATTTGTGAAATCTTTGCAATACAGCATTCTGATACATGATCAAAAGATCAATACCTGTATAGAACTATGTGAAAACAGAAATTAAAGAGTAAGAACCAGTGAGAACATATTTAAAGTTACAGAGATTATGAAGGTACTGAAGTCTAAATATGATTATAAGTGGAGAAAAATACCAAATTCACTACATATCAGAGGTCTTTAAACAGAGTCTGGAACCAACGCTGAAAAAAGAATTCCCACAAAGCAAGGAGGCAATCTGAAAATAACTCAGTTTAAAATAACAACCCCTCTATTTTAAGCCTGTAATACACTGAAAAAAGTCTTGTACCACATTCTAAAAACAAAAAAACCAGCAGAGCATATATAAGGAAGCACAGAATTGCAGCTGACCCACTAATGAACTTTACCATACAGAGATTACCAGTATACAGACAACAAATCACAACTCAATGACTTTAATAATAATACCTACATCCTAATCCAGAGGAGCTGCTTCAGTACATACCACACCCAAACACATGCTATGATTCAGTGAAGTGCACTAAGCCTTGTCTGTCAAGTCTCCCTCCCATGCTGTGCTTTACAACCCAAATCCTCTAAATTCTTTTCTTCTCTCCCCCACAAATGTGATCTCACTTTCAAAACCAAACATGGCTACCCACCAGAAGATTACATATGCAAACAGAACTACAAGCGTGCTGCAGAGGGAAAACAAAAGTAAATTACTCAAACTTGCAAAATGTTTTCATGAGTGAATTCTCAGCGATAAACATACTAAAAAATCAGCATAAGCCTGTGTGATTTGTGGCCTTTCACTTCTAACCTGGTATCTACCAGGTGTCACTGGAAATCATTACCATGCAACCAACAGTCATGACCAAAATACCAACAATCATGTTAAATGCCTAGTGTATGGTTAACACATGATAATGAATAAAGCACATGTGACACAACAAAGGATAGGATCAGTTGACATTGCAACCTCTCCCATGACAGGAGACAGATTACAAGACCTAGGAGACACGATGAGAAAGCACAAGCTGTTAACCCCACTTGTCCACTCCATTGTCTAATCCTACATACTGGTAGCATATTTTGGGGGAAAAAAAGGAAATGGACAAAACTACAGATTAAATATATCCTTCTGGTGGACCAGATCCAGCCAGATGGATCTGAGATTTCCCACATTATATTCCTCAGTTATAGATATTCAAAACAGAAACAGCAAGCCATCATCACTATTAATACTCTTGCTACCACTTTTCACTGCTCCAAGGATTAAATATGAACAGAGGCAGAACTACTCTCTCAAAGTTAAGAATGGCTACCTCCCATCATGGGTGATGCATTGGCAAAACTTACTCAGTGGAGAGTGGCCTCTGTCTCCAAAGACAGCAGCTTGTGAAAAAAACTCATAAAACACACTGTCACATCACTTCTCAATAATTTTTAAAGATAGTTCACAAAGTAGATGAGAGCAAAGAGAGTAAGAGTATCTAGTGGCAATAATTTTCACTGCAGGTTTTTATGAGTTACCAGATTTTTCAGAATAAGAGCTAGTATGTTTAAAATTAGGAAGACTTTAGCTAATAAAACAGCTGTAATGGCATTTTCCTTCTTGATTGACTTCTAGGATGTTCCTAAGTCATATAATAAAAGGGATTAGTACAATATTTGTGTTATTAGTACTTTATTATTCCTTCAATGACATTACGAGTTATCTATATTTTAACCTCAGTTTAATCTCCTACATGAACACACATTACAGAAAAAAAAAGGAAAAACAGAATTAAAATTATTAGTGATATTTTTGGTTTAGAAATCACTGAAGTCTGACCATCTCTACCCACCACAACATGTCACTCAGCCATAACTTCTTATACTTGAAGTGAAGAAAAATCAAGGGTTTGCTTTCTTTTCTTTAGAGATGCAAAACTAATGTGACCTTAGATTATTTATAAATTCTCAACCTGTGACGGAACTGCACTTAAAATGTGTAACAGCTGAACAGTACCAGTTCTCCTGAGAAATCCACACATGGACATATAAAAATGAGGCTTATTTATTTTTTTGTGAAGCTGTGTCTTTGACTAACTTCAAACAATACACCAAGTGATTCAACTGTCAGATCCTCAGACCACTGAATCTATTTTAACTATTAATTTAGACCTGACACAACAAGTTATAATCTCTTGAATTAAAAAAGTTTCTCAAAAATGGACCTTCCACAGTGTGTTGGTTTCAAGTGGTGTGGGGGATGGGTGGTTTCACCTCAGGGATGGCTCCATGAGGTGGGGAGTGGGAGGCACTCTCCCGTCTCTGGGAGCTTCCCCTGTGAGCTGCTGGCACCAATCCGAGAGCTGATTTGGTGATGGACAGCTCGGGAAACCAATGAAAAAGTTATTTCGCTTGCACAAATCACAGTTGCATCGAGTTGATTCGCTCTTTCGGGTTCCGGCCTCCGAGGTGGGAGGCCCTAGCAGAGGGGGGCTCCGCCCGGCTCCAGGCTTCGGGTCTGGGGTCCGCCCGCACCGGCTCCCTGCGGGGGCCCGGCTTCGGAACCCCGGCCCCGGGCTCAGCGGGGGGCCCGCCCGGCACTGGCTCTCATGGGGAGCCCCCTGGCTTGGGGGCCCCCCGGCTCGCAGATGGCCCCAGCACCAGCCACAGGGCCCGGCCCCTACCGGGCTGGGCTTGGCTCGCCTTCCACGTGGCAGAGAACTCCAGCTGCCCACGCTTTGTTTCTTTGCAATCTGGATAGAATTGTAGCTTCTTTATGCCTGGATGGAATCCTGGATCTCCTAAATTCCCCTGAATGAGAAGAAATGAAGCATGGAGACTACAGAAGTCAGCGGGATGAAGACAAAGTTCCTGGTGGGAAGAGATTGAAAAGATGCAAGTAGCTGAAAACCTTTTTTGTGGGCTGTGGGGATTGTGACTTTACTAAAGTTCCTTTAAACTATGGAAAATATATGGAGGGTTGAAATATTTGAGAAAAGGATCCTTTGCCCCGAGGGAATGGGGGTCTCTGTTCTGGAACTGGAATATGAACAGAGACATTTGATAGAGAAGCAGATGAAGAGAATTCCTTTTTTTTGTATTATTAATAAATTTCTTCTTGTACCTTTTTAAGTTTTGAGCCTGCCTTGTCTCTACTCCTGGGTCCTGTCTCAAAAAGAAATTAAATATATTAAGGTTGGCAAACCCAAGTCACACCGTGACACACAGGCATAAAAAGGATACTATTTTCAAATAATTAAGTCAATGTAAGAGATTAGACTCCTCAGCACTACTAGCATTTTCTAATAATTTTAAGTCAGAGTACATAGGTTGAAGGTTTTGTAGTTTATCTTAAAAATAAATAAATATAAAACACTAAAAGCAATGTCATGACAAGTAATGGATTTTGTTATTTTATAAAATTTGTCTTCTTATTGGTAACAGGCACTTCAATGCAAGAAGAGAAAATAAGCACAAGAGGGAAATAATCCCTATAATATACAGCAGTCTACCCACAATGTTTTCCTCTTTGCACTGTACAAACAATAATGTTCAGTGAAACAAATGCAAAATGAACTCCAACTGATTGCCCTACAGCAAATCTCAAGTGGTGGGACTGACCTGAGGCTTGCTACTGTGGCTGCTATACACTTGATTGAATGAGCTTTGTTTTGACCCTGAGGTGACAAACCTGGCAATACATACTAATGAGAGATGCAACGAACTCTTTGACGTATTGATATTGGATAGACTTACCTATGAACTAGGACAAGCAAAAAAAACCAAAAAAACAAACAACCCTCACCATCACCATTCTAGAACAAAAGATCCTAAAAGCTGAATGGACTTTCTAAAGCCTCAGTTCATTGCAGGCTAAAAAAGGAAAAAAAACAACCAGAGAGACAGAAACAAATTCAATGGCATTTTAAAAATCCACAAAGACCTCACTCAGATTATAGTGTGGGAGAACAATTCATTCAGATGGAACTGACATTTTCTCTATGTGGTTTCTTGTATTTTCTACTAAAAGCAATTCAATTCAACCTTCATACACAGTTGTAATATTCTGTATTTTGAGCCGACTGATCACAACTAAGATCTCAAGGGCTTTTGAGAGAATTAAAAGAAAGACAATAGGGACTTGTCAGGAATGCAGCACATACTGTTGATGTGATTTGACCCAATGTTTTGTTATATGGTCTTTGCTGACACCTGTTGGTTTATTTTTTGTTTTCTTTTTTTTTTTTCCTTTTTAAAAGAAGCATCTCTAATTTTAGAAACCACTCGACAATAATTTGGTTTTAGAAATGGCTTAATTGCTAAATCCTTCTTATGGAAATTCTCAGTTTTTTTAAAATATACATACATATGCATATATATGTACCCATACTAAGCAGATTATTCAATCAGGCAATTTGCAGTACAAGCAATTAAACATTAGCAGAAAACAAGACCCCTGTCCCAAGCTCAGACAAGAAACACAATGATGAAAAGTTTGCAAAAGAAAGCAGAAAACTGAAAAAAGCTCAAAAGTTTAACAGTGGAACAAACTGACATATCAAATTAACATAGTTAAAGACACCAGCTTTTTTGTAGTCACAGACAAAAAACCCAGTGATGTCATGCATCATCTAATTCTGTCACCTTCCACTGCTCAGCAGAAATGACCAAATATTCACAAATTGACTGAAGGATAAATTTTAAGCAAATCCAGAGCAGAACTCTAAATAACACCTTCTTTCACAGCAAGATATCCTCACCATTTTGCCTCTGTGCTCCAGAACACTAGTGGGTCAAAATTCCAACATACATATTCCAACAGCCTGCTCCTGTGTGTTCAATATTTATTTCTTGAAATATGTCCACCTTCTTGGACCACTTTGGCTTTAAGGGCTGCTTCCCAGGGAACTTTCTGAATCAATTCCATTAATAGGACAAAGTCTGTCCTCTGGAAATACAGGACAGAAATTTTGCTGAGGCCCCTCCTTACCTCACCAAGAATTGAAAACTTTATAATTTTGTGGTTCTGTTCCCAAGATGGGCATTCTGACAACCACATCTCCCACCAGCTCCTCTCTGTTTGCAAACAGCAGGTCTAGCAGAGCCTCACCCCTGGCAGACTCTCTCACCAGCTGTGACAAAAAGCTCTGAGGTTGTGATCCCTCTAACAGATGAAGTGCACTCTCCATATTTAATAGCCTAATGTCTTTCTGATACTATGTTGTGCAAAACTGCACACAATGCTCAAGGTGAGACCAACCCAATGGAGAGTGCAGCAGGATAATCCTCGCCCCAACTGGCTGGCACTGCTGGGCCTGATGCCCC
This sequence comes from Luscinia megarhynchos, assembly GCA_034336665.1. Classification (NCBI taxonomy): domain Eukaryota; kingdom Metazoa; phylum Chordata; class Aves; order Passeriformes; family Muscicapidae; genus Luscinia; species Luscinia megarhynchos. The sequence continues at coordinate 69,425,770 of CM067592.1, forward strand.
CAGCTGCCAGGGCACATTGTTTCTTGGTATGCAGCATGGCACTAACAAAAAACCCCCAAGTCCCTTTCCACAGCTCAGCTTCCCAGCCTCTTGTTCCCTAGCCTGTACACACAACCAAGTTTGTCCCATTGAACTGGAATAACAGGAGTCTTGAACAGGTGGCAGGTCCCATAGCAACAGGAGCACCTAAAGAAGCACGGCATTGATATTTAAAGTGGATATACTTTTAAAGAAATAAGCTCTCAATGAAGGATGAGCTTATTCTGATTTCTTAAAAACCTGTATTTTTGAACCTGAAATTTGCAGACCTTTACATGTTTTTCTAATAAAGACATGGACTGCTAAGTAGTTGTGGATTCGCCTTCCTAGGTGCTTTCTCTTGTCTGCTTACCCTCAGATTAGAAACCACTATTCTAAGGGACACGTACTGAAAGCTATGTAAGAACAGTAATCCTGATCAAACCTACAAATTCCCTATAGAGTTTTAGAGCTATATACTGAGACTACCAGTTTTAAGGCCTTCTTAACTGTTTACTTCACTCAGAGCAGGAGCTTGAAACTACCTTTCCCATAATTAAGACTAAGGTCAAAACCTGACAGCATGTAAAAAGCACAGCTGTACAGTATCAAAAATGGAAAGAAGACAGTTGCACATTAAGAGCTTTCAAACTTTTCACAGAGTTTAAATACTATCCTGAACTGGCATAAAAGTACGCCAACATTGCCTAGCGCAATTGGTTCTTTTGGATTTAATTATGGAGCAAGAGATTTAAACAACTGTTCTTTCTTCTCTCAGTCCTATGTCACATTCCGACTGTAAAAGTCTTGACATTCAGTACCCTTCCCAGAGAATTAGATAACAGCTACAGAGGATTTGTGGTGCTTCTTCTGAAGTTTTCACACAAACTTCACAAAACTTAAGTGAATCATTACTTATTACCACCTTACAAAAGTTGAAAACCAGCACATTTTCTCCCCTAGAAGTAAGCTTCACAGTTGTAGTATAACCCCAGCTCCATCTACCGTGGTTAGCTCTTGCACTTTACACAAGTAAGTAATCTAGGGTCTCCTTTATACCTGGAAGCTCCACCACTAGAGTCGGCAGATAGACTTGTCGCTGTACTAATGGTTAGGATGGTCCTGCTTAAAGGCAGTCTGCATATTTTTAGCTGATCAGCCTGATGTAACTTTGCAACTTGACAAATTATTTCTATTACGGACTGACACAACTGATACAGCTTTACTGACAATATCACTCTGCTCTGCTAAATGTTAATAAAAATACTCCTGGAAAAATGAAATGTATAGGTGTCTTGTTGAAAATACAGAAAGCACAGAAATCTTTATCATGCAAGAGCTGAAAATCCTGTGAAAGAGAACAAGCTCTTCTGGAGTTCCGCAACTAAAAATAAACATATTTCAGAAGAGCTGCTTGATGAAAGCAATAAATCTACATATCTGTTTTTCAAAAAACTCATGCTGAGAAGTAGGAAAATACTTTGTCTTTCATGTAAACTTTTAGGATCACTAATGGAAACATGACCTAAACATTCACAAGAGAAAGGTGCACCAACTCATTTCATCACACATATTGACTGCTGTTCTGCCCAAGCACTGCTTAAATGTATCTTTATTCTGGTCAGATAGCTGTGTCAAAAAACCAGTTTTTTCACCACTCTTTAAGCAGAAAACAAGTCAACTATTTACAATTTTATTTTACTTCCTTGCTGTAAAATCTCTGCCGATTTTGGAGCTTGCTACTGTGCTCATTCTTTTTTAATGGAAACAATGTTTAAGTCCAAGGATAATTCAACTTCATTCTGCTGCGCAACAAATTTTGGGTTTTTTCTAAACCACAAAAAAGGAAAAATAAAGAAATAGATACATACAGGTAGATTAGCTGCAGCTTTAATTTCAGCTACATGAAAATGGTTGGTAAAAAGTTTATTAAGAACTGGGAGCCCAAACTTTTGCCTATAAACCCAGAATGGCAAGAATGGTTCTAATTGAACTAAAGCTGCTGAAGGTTTCAGTTCTATAAAACTCATGATGAACGCATTGAAACACTCCCCCTATTCCAATTTTTGTCTTCTTTTTAACAATTAGTACCATTCTTTGAACTGCAGCAACTTACAAGTGCTTTGTAAACAACCATCTGTCTTATTGTATCTTTTCTGCTTTTCAGTGTTTATCAATTTAAAAATGTAAAACACATTTATCAACAATGTAACAAACTCCCATCTGGGTTTATGAGATGCTCATCATTTCTTTCAAAAATCATGCTAACAATAATTATAAAACTATCTCTGAACCTTTCGAGAACTGTCATGTTACTCTGATGAACCAACCTACTGCCAATTGCTGCCTGCAAACTCGAAGAGTTCACTGAAGCATATCTGACATAATCATTCCACTAAAAAGTCTTCACAAACACCAGATTTTGAAAGCTGATTTAGCATATGCAAATGAATACACTGCATGTAATGAAGATACATATTTAAATTTCTATAGGTACTGTTAAGTAGTCGTGAATCCTAGCTGTCCATTTACTTCACTCAGAAAAAAGATATGCTGAAAATTACCACACTGTTAAAAGCTCAAAATTACAAAAGACCGTACACATATACAATTCAATTTTTTTCAGCTGCCTCCACTAAATTTGTCTATTATCACAAACATTGATTCAAAAATGGGGAAAGTAAAAGGACTGGAACTTTCCATAAATTTATTACTTAGAGCTTAGGAACTATTACTAGAGAGAAATTCAGTATCATGCCCCAATTTTAGTTGCTTTACCTAATTTGTTTAAAGTCTTCTTTGTGATTTTTCTATTTCACACTTACCTTGAAAATAACCAGACCAGTATGAAAAAAACTCTGTAACAAATAGGGCATGAATTCCTAAAGTACTGCATTTATATTTGCCCTTGTTGTCCGTAAAGTGATAGGGCTCATTTAGGCTCTTCCTTCAACTGGCAAACTCACAATTCTCTGTTCTACATAGATTCTTCTCTGTGTAGTAAGAAATGAGATTACACCCTCACATATTTTAAAGATCCTGGCTAATCTCACTCTTCTGCCTATCTTTATCTTTTCGTCCAAGTTTTTTGTGACTCCACTAGAAAATTTTGCTAAAACAAAAAACCTTCTGCAATATTCAATAGTAGATGGGTGTCCCAGTCTGGCCAGGACACGGTTAATTTTTGCAGTAGCTCAGAGAGGGCATGACTGGGACCCAGAGGTTATTCTGTACCACCTCAGATCATTGCTAGGCCAGAGAGAGAGGACTCTCCTGCAGATTAGGACATCCTCTTCTGCTGCCACAGAGTCAGCATTTGACATGTAAATCACTTTCTCTTTTGGACACTTTTGTTATTAACACTACTGCTGTTATTCTGTATTTTAAAACAAAACAAAACAAAACAAAACAATACATCTGTGTTTTTTTGCCTGACACTATTCAATTTCCTCAGAAAACTGTTACATTTTTTCACGTACATCTACTCATATTACTTTCTCCTTATTGGTCAAATTAAGGGGAGGTAACTAATTTTAGAGTGTCCCTCTTAAATTAAATCAAGACAATAATGAAAACTAAATCAGCTGCGTATTTGCTTTTTGATAAAACAAAGCTGTTATAAAATAACACCTACTTATGACTCAGTGTCATTTCACTCAAATCCCTTCCAAGAGGTGTATTAGCAAGAACCTGGATTACCCTCACCAGGGGTGGGTTGTAACAGAGAGTATTTCAAGGACCCCAAAAGAGCATTTTTGGGCTTTTGGGAGAGCTGCGGTGGAGACAGAGGACATTAGACATCTGAACACCTTGCCTGGTCTCTCAGAGGACCCTTCTGCTGTGGGACTGCTGAGGGTTGAAGAACAGGTACCAACCACTAGCACAGCAGTGCACCATGGACAGCACCGTGTCAGCAGGGCTCTGTGCACCCCTGCCATGAGATGGGACCTGCAGATCCAGCAGAACTGCTCACTGGTCCCATATGGCCAGTGTGTGTCCAGTGGAGACTGACAGTGGACTATGGTGGTCTGAAGGAAGTAACACCACCACTGAATGCTGTGCCAGACATAGTGAAACTTCAGTGTGAACTGGAGTCCAAAGTAGCAAAACAGGGCTACCACTGACACTGCAAATGTGTTTTTCTCCATGTCTTTACCCATGAGTGCAGGCCACAGTTTGCTGTCACCTACAAAGGCACTAAGTACACCCAGAACTGGCTGTGCAAGGGGTGGAAACTCAGGCTCACTACCTGCCTTGGAGTGACGCAGGCTACACTAGAAAAGGGTGACGCTCCAGAACACTTGAAATGATGACATCATCACATGGGGGAACACAGCTGAGAAGGTCTGGGAGAAAGAAGAGAACATAATCCAAATCCTTCTGTAGCCTGCTTTTGCTGTGAAGCAAAGTAAGGTCAAGGGACTTGTCCAGGAAATCCCTTTCTTGGGAGTAAAACGGCAAAATGGACATCATTGCATTCCAACGGACATGGTCTACCAAGTAGCAGCTACGTCCCTGCCAACTAGCAAGATGGAAACACAGGCTTTCTTAGAAGCTGTGGGTTTTTGGAGGATGCATATTCCTGATTACAGTTAGATTGTGAGTTCCCTCCATCATGTGACCTAGAAGGAGGATGATTTTAAGTGGTGTCCTGAATGACAAGCTTTTGCACAAATCAAACACGAGATTATTCATGCAGTAGTCCTGGAGTCAGTCAGAAGAGGAGAGGATGTGAAACTTGTGGTCTACACTGCAGCCAGGGAGAATGGTCCTTCCTGGAGTCTCTGGAAAAGTACCTGAGGACACTGGAGGATGAACCCTGGGGTTCTAGAGTTGGGGACACAAAGGATCTGGGGCCCACTACATCACAACTGAAAAAGATCCCGGCAGCTTCTGAAGGAGCTCAAGCTGCTTCAGAAGTGTTTGGCAACAAAGCACAACTCCTGGCACCCTGACTGCCAGTGCTGGGCAGGATGTGCAAAGGAAAAGACGCTTCCACACATCATGCCACTGATGCCATGTGGAGTAATTGAATCACTCTGATCACACAGAAAGCTTAAATAGCAAATGCCAGCTGCCTAGAGATCCTGGAATTCATCATGACTCAGCCCAAAGGCAAAAAATGTAGATCATCATCAGAAGAGGAGGAGGAAGTTACACATGCTGACGAGGCCCCATCATATAATTGGCTACAAGAAAATGAAAAGCAATATGATCTCTTCACAGATGGTTCCTGCTGTATGGTTGTGCTACACAGAAAACAGAAAGCAGCTGTACAGAGCTCTACATGGCGAGTCACAAAAGCTACGGAGGGACAAGGAGCACCAAGTGAGGTTGCAGAGCTGAAAGCTGTCCAGCTGGCTTTAGATATCACTGAATGAGAGAAACAGCCAGTGCTCTACCTCTACACTGACTGTGGATGACAGTAAATGCATTGTGGGGGTGGCTGGGCCAGTGGAAAAGGACCAACTGGCAGGACAGAGGCAACCCACCTGAGATGATGAACTGTGGTGAGGCATCATTGGCCAGGTAGAGAAGCTGGCTGTAAAAGTTCATGGGGTAGATGCACATGCACCCAGGAGCTGGGCTACTGAAGAGCATCCCAGCAATGGACAGGTGGATTGGGCTGCCAAGATTAAACTGTCTCAGGTGGATCTGGACTGGCAGAAAGGGTGAATTATTGCTGGTTGGTGGGCCCATGGTGCCTCAGGCCAGCAGGGAAGAGATGCAACACACAGACGGGCTCATGGCTTAACTATGGGGTGGATTTAACAATGGACACAATTTCCAAGGTGATCCATTGCTGTGAAACGTGCTCTGTGATCAAGCAGGCCAAGCAGGCACAGTCCCTGCAGTGTGGTGGATGATGACTGAAATACAAAGAGCAGGAAGTCTGGCAGGTTAATTACACTGCACTCATGCAAATGCACCAAGGCAGGCCCTGAGTGCTGAGAGTGGTGTAAAGAGCCACTGGATGGCTGGAGATATACCCTGTGCCTAACACATTGCCTGGAACACCATCTTGGGTCTTGAAAAGGAAGTCCTGTGACAACATGGCACCCCAGAAAAAACTAAATTGTACTGATGTAAAGATGATTTTTTGCCTTTTATATAACTTTTATGTATCCTCAGTATTCTTTGCATGCATACTTGCAATTTTTAAAATCTAACAACTTAGCATAGTCCTAGTATTTTGCTAGGCCAGGAGACCAAACATCCTAGAGGTCTCACAGTAGGAGGCTGGAAAATCCTATACTATCTTGGGAAACCAAGGTCTGCTCTAGAACATCTCCTGTAAACTAGAGATTTGGCCCATCTGGGGGGAATTCTTTGAATGGGGAAATATCACGCCATTTATCCAGGCCTCCCATTGGGGCACCTTTGTTAGAAATGCTAATTTTTAAGGTCTATACATTGTATACATGATCTGTCGTGCGTGTGCATTGCAGCGAATCCACCTTGGCAAAGTGGTGCACCATAAGGATCCTTACTACAACAACAAAAAAAAACCCTGATCCTTTAACAGTGTTTGGGTCTCAATTCTTCAAGACCAGGAAAAGGCATCAGTACAATGGGACTGATTTCAAAAATAGCCTTATATCACCAGAGCCAGAAGAGCATGGTGTTGAATGCGTATTGTATTCCCTGTCATGCACCAGCCTCTGAGAAAATTGAATGATACTGTCAAAACCACACTAAAAGCAATGGATGATGGGAACTTAGAACACTGGGATCTACATTTATTTGAAGACTACATGGTTACTTAACACTACAGGCTCCAGTGAAGCTGGCCCTGTCTAACCAAAACCCCCATGAATCACAGAAGGGACAAAGTTACCACTGTCCCTATGAGGAACCTGTTGGGGCAACAGTTTGGATTAGTCCTACCTCCAACAAAGGTAAACCCATCAGTGGAATTGTTTTTGTTTAAGGACTTAAGTGCATTTCATGGGTAATGTGATGTGTACCTAAAGGAGGGGTGCAATTAAAAGTATTTTTTATGACATTGACTCCACCGTAAAATTTTGCTAAAGCAAAAAGCCTTCTGCAATGTTCACTGGTAGATGGGGTGTCCTAATTCCAGCTGGGAAAGGGTTCATTTCCACAGCAGCAAGACTGGGGGCATTGCTAGGATCAGAAAGTTATTCTGCTATTTTCCACAAATAGGGAAGGGCTCATTTCTGGAGCAAAGGAGCCTGGCTGCATGGGTCAGACCCCCATGGTGAGGCTTTTGCACAGAAATCACTCTTTTGCTTTTGGACAGGCTTGCTATTAATATTTTTTGCTGTTTCTGTTAGTTTTCTTATCTCATTGCTGTTCCCAGCAAATTGTTCTTACCTCAACCCATGATCTTTACTTTTTTTTGCCCCCAAATCTCCTCTCCATCCTATCACAGGGGAAGGAAGGAAGCACCACATAGTTTGGAGTGCCTCAGTGGCAGCACTGAACTGGAGAATACCACTCCTAAACCACCAAAATGGGGCAGGACTTGCAGAGAAACAGCACTATCAAAGAAGAATACACAAAACAGAAATTAACCACTTCCAAAAAAAAGGATGGGGGAGATATTTTAATTACATGCTTTCACTCTCCCTCTGAAACAGGAGTTTTAGTGAGTCCTCTTGCTACCTCCATGGAAGTTCACTTTAATTTGACTAATACAAGAAACTGAAAAAATGCAATTTACACATGCTCCACAGATATCTGTTAAGTATTTGGCATTTCATCTCTGAACAGAAAAACCTCTTCAACAACCCAAGCCAAGTAGGCATTCCATAAAGGCAAATGTTCATGAATTCAGTGATACGTTCCGTCACTGTAAATTTATTTTGTTGACTCGGTAAGAAGAATTTTTCCAATGACTAACTAACCAACAGCAAATACATTATAAGAAGTCAAGGCACGAAAACAATTTTGCTTGGTCCATGGTATGCAGCGTGTACTTTATATTATATCAAAGCATTGCTAGCCAGAGAAAATCTGGAATGTTCAATGATAAACTGCAAAGAAATTGAAACTAGGAGTGTAAGGATTTCTACTAATCATCTGCACATTTTATTTGAAACTTGATCCTGCAGCCCTTATTCACAAGATCAGACCTATTGAGTTTATTCACATGAGCTTTGGCTGCAAGATTGGACCTTAAGTACTATCAGGTGCACGTGCAGCCTATCATCAGATTTTGGGTTATTCATGCAAGAAGCTACCCTTTCAAATGCAGACTACTTAATGCTTCCTTCTTCATTAACTTACATGTCCTCTTCTGCTGCTCTATGCTTTCATTTGTGCTATGTAAATAGCCTCTCAGTCATCAAAACAAATAATGATCTTTGCAACCAAGGAGGAAATTAGTAGCAGGTGAACGCTTATTTTTTAAATCATGTTGAGACCAAGCTGTTCTTTAACTTAAAGGAGATCTGGAAAAAAATTCCAATTTTACTACTTAGCTATCTTAATTATGGGTTGTCAAGGTCATAATGCTACATACTTATCCCACTCGCACTACTCAAATATTAACCTTGATGGCAATCTACTTTATGATGAGCTGGACTTAACACTGTAAACACACTTTAAAGCAGTTTATTTAGTGGAATAAGTCTTCTCTGATGACATAAAATTAACTATATTGTATCATATATGAAACCAAGAGTTTCTGACTTAAGTGTTCTGTTTCTTTGCTTTACATATCTGCTCTGCATAAATACAAAATATCATAATATGGTGACTGGAAAAAAAAAATCTCTATTTCACTACCTGCTTACAGGTCAGATAGGCTGCAATTACAAGACATGGGATTAACCTGAATAGGATCACAGCAGAGACTTTTATGTCATGATCCACATTATAACCTACATATTTACAAATCCTCTTTGAATTCCGCAAGGCATTGGCAGAGAAGCAAACTGTCAGTACAGGTAAAAGTTTCTTCATCAATGATGGCACTCTCAAAAACATTCATACCAGTGTTCAATGACCTCCAAGTAATCAACAAATGACAACTGCCTTTAGGCTGCAAGATATGTGCAAAGTGACAGACAGTCTGCCTTCTCATGCTGGGGGTACTCTGGATACTACATAAGTATGGAAGGAGAAAATAAACATACACTTTTTCATACAAAATCTCACTATCAACACAAACTATGTGACTAGCAAAATCAAAGGTAAAGTCCCAGCAAAAGTTATTAGTAGTACTCTCTTTGTAATTCCAGGAAATTTCAATGTAATGATAAGGGAGGGGCTGAAGCTGACTGTTGGCAATTTCAGTAGCCATAATATCAACTCCAAGCGCAATACAAATAGTAAGCATGCACGTCTACTTAAAATGCAAGAAGACACGTATCACATGAGTCTAATCTGGAATTTAATCTTGAATCCAAATCTCTGTAACTCAAAGCTAGGAAGAAATTTTAAAATGAGACCTTGAACTGGAATGGTATGTCTGCAACAGCTAAACTGTTGTCACAAAATTTTTCTCGATCATACTTCAAACTTGCCACATGGATTAATCATCAGTTCGAAGCAGCTGCAACACTATGTTCTATGCACTTCTGTTGCCATTTTAATTTTTAAAAAAGCAAATGGAGAGGCTCTCTACAAAATTCAATGCCACAATAGCAATGACTGAACCAGAATCACAAAACTATGAACAGTTCACTAAATTGTCTATTAACAACATATCAAAAGGCTGCAGAAAAAATTGTGTGCCTGAAATAACTGATCAGTGAATGAAGAATAAAGAGATGTAAGGAGAGGAGATGTAGGCAAATAATTTTACTTCCTGAAGAATCAATTTCCACACAACCAGAAAATGGCAGATCACAGATAGCATATTCATGACTTTTATCAGCAAAAAATTCCATGGACAACCAAACTGAAATTTATTAATGCTCCAGGAAAGAATGATGCTGACACTGTAAGGCCAGGGATACACTTACTTCTTAAAAATCAGTAAAAACACATTAAAAACAACATATGTAGGTGTAGAGTATATATATATATATATATATATATATATATATATATATATATATATATATATATATAGTATATATATATCTGCACAGAAAAAAAGTTGTCTCTAAGAGGATGCATATATATTCTTTAAAATTAGAAAACCAGCCTGCAATGACTGAGCTTTAACAATAGAAACACTGAATATATGAAACAATTTTGTAAAGTGACACAAATATAACTGCTTGGTCTCACTGGATGACCAGCTACATAATTGAACCCTAAATGCACATTAAAGAATTCCTAGAACCAAATGATGATGTTTCAAAGGAAAGGCCTAAGGCGAGATTTTACTACATCACTTGACAAATCATTTGAGCAACTGCTTCTTAAGCTACCACAGTTTGCTAAACGCGTCTTCACCTCAGACTACAAAACAGCTCATCAGAGGCTGATACACCACTCCAGGAGTACTCAATTTTTGCATCAGTGACCCACTAATTTATTGCAAAAAAACAGGATTTTAGTTTTGCAAAAAAATGCCAAGGATCAGCATCTCCTGTATTCCCAAATAACTACATCAAAACCAGACAATGGAACATCTATAAATTTGTGGCTTGCTTGAAAATCTATGCGGTACTGAGCACCTAGCAAAAATAAACACAGATTGAGTTTAATTCTATAAAAACACGAAACAAAACAGACAACTTAGAACAATTCTCTGTCAGATACCTGACCTTAAGCCTTCCTTGCCCTTTACCTATCAATATAAATAAATGCACTTTCAAAGACCAGTCAAACTTGAACATGGAGGCAAAATGCACAACACAGATCACAGATATAAGATCTCCACTCCTGTAACAAGTGCACCAAAAAAATCACAAGAAGTTCTTCATACTACTGTGCGTTGAAGCTATTTTCACGCACTTTTCAGAATGTGAAACTTGCCGTGTATTTCCAAATATCGATGGGAAAGTGTGATGGTACAGAAACCTCATATTGATGTTCCGTGTCCTGTCTTGTCCAACTCACTTTTTCAGAAAAGGGGAATATTTGAACAATGTAGACTTACACAAACGTCCATACGTACAGGCCATGCAACAGCATTTCCACTTAGAAGAAATGTGTATCAAGTAACTTGGAGAATGTAGACACAGCAATATTCTGTGTCTACACAAAGCACTATAGCTTTTTTTAAAAAAGTATACGAAGTGAAAAGATGTGAGAAGCACCTGCAGTAGCCCCACCCATTATATACTCCCTGTTACAGTACTTGTAGCATCAGGAGTAGAAGGTAAAAAGCAAGCTTCATCAATCCCTGGTGGAACAAACATCTGGGCAGCTCCAGCACATTCAGCAGACAGTCCAGGCTGCCACACCAATCAAGCAGCAGCTGGGCAAGCAAGCACAGAGCACCCCCAGAGAGCTGGAGCACTTCTCCTATGAACACAGGTTGAGTGGGATTGGGTTGCTCCACCCAAGAGAAGAGAAGAGAAGAGAAGGCTACAGGGAGACACTACAGTAAAGTAAAGGGCCTACAAGAGAGTTGGAGAGGGACTATTGATAAGAACATGGAGTGATAGTACAAACGGCAAAGACTTCAAACTTAACAAAAGCGAGCAGGTTTAGATTAGGTGTTAGGAAGAAATTCTTGACTGTGAGGGTGCTGAGGCACCTGGAAGACTTTGCCCAGAGAAGCTGGGGACGCCCATCCCTGCCAGCCTCCAAGGTCAATGCTTCAAGTAACCTCATGTAGTAGAGGGTGCTGGAACTATGGCAGGGGATTGGAACTAGATGACATTTAAGGTCCCTTCCAACCCAAGGCCATTCCAGGATTGTATGGATAAGGCACTTGTCTTCCTAAGGCACCCTTATGCACAAACAAGCCTTGCTTTCCTGCAGATGGCTATACATCTGCCTGCTAATGTAAGAAGTGAATTGATTTCTTATTGTGTGCACAGCTTGTGTGCACAGCTTTTACTTTGCTCATTAAACTGTAACTCAGCCTGTGAATTTTTCACTTTTACCCTTCTGATTCTTTCCCCTATCCCACAGTGAGGAGTGAGCAGGTAGCTATGAGGGGCTGAATGGCCTAGGAAGTACCAGTAGTATCCAAGTATGCAATACACCAACAGATATTTAATCAATTAATCTTCAGATTTCTATTTTATTTAGTGGTTCCTGGTATTTCTTGGCAACATGAAAAAAATCAACCAGTGCATTTATCTTTAAACTAAAAACAAAATGTTACAGCTTTGCAGTCCATGAGGTGACTAAGGTTAAAGAAAATACTGCAGTGTATAATATTCTGACTTACATAGGTAGATTCCATTTTATTAAGAAGGTATATTAAAGTCAAACAATAATCTAAATCACACCATAAGCTATATAGCAAACAACAGAAATTACTGTTAGAGCATTAATATGCAGTATATCCTGAAATACCTTCTAACAAAGAAGCCTCACTAAAACTATATTAACATATGTAAAGGTATCGCTTCTAAAGGAAAACTAACAAAACCCATAGCACATGAACACACACACGTACATATATATACATCCACATACATACCTATATATATACATACACACAGATACACGCATGCACATACAAATTATGTACCTCTCCAAGAGCTTCATAGCGCTTTTGGTTCCATCTATGCAAATCTTCACGATAATTAAAAACAAATGGCTCCCCAGTTTTAATGTGTCTTAATTGTCCTTCTGTAAAAGAAACAAAATTATTACAGTTAATATACCTTTTCATTAAAAGTAAGACACATTCAATCAGTGAAAATTTTAAAATAAGTCTACAGCTAAAAATCAAGCTATTATGAATCCCTCCTCATTTCTGGGTATAAGCTTTTTAAGAGAAAACAACTGTAGCATAAAAAATTGCGTTTTATGGTATATACTGCTAGATTAAGCTAAACAAATTATGACAGTGAAACTGCATGCAGATATCAAATACCAAACTGCTTCACAAGACATGTTTATGTCTCAACTGCTATGAATTAACAGTGAAATGTAAGCATTAGTAGCTAATATTTGATCTGCAGGTGATCGAATTGTAGCTACAAATCCTCTACTTCAAAACTAACTGCATTGTAAAAAAAATCAAATACAAATGGGACTGTAAGCTGGAACTAAGGGAAAGATTTCTCTTCAAGCCTAACAACTTTCTAAACTAATCTGAAAAGAACCGTGTCCACAATTAGAGAAAATATCTTAACTCCAAGGCATAGTGAAATCAAGTAAAACCTAGATTTGGGGTACACTGAGATTACAACAGTAGAATACAGCAAAATGCTTGTTCAGAGCAAAATCACATGCTACTCTAACATTCCACTGTAACTTCCTGTAGTTAGCCTTGTTTGTAGCCAAAGTTCCCAGCACACCCAACCACTGGTGAAGACATGGACTGCGTTAAAACAATGGAAGGAAGCCAACTACAAAAACAAACATTGTACCAACTGTGTTTCAGCGTATCAAACAAAATACAAGTTATGATCTCAGAGCATTACAAAACTGTAGTATATCAGTGAAACATTAAAAACAGGGATATGTGCAAGTAAACTTTGAATGCTGAAATGTCTGCATAATGAAACACAGATTTTTCCATAATGTTTCCTCTTGAATAGAAAATAATTGCTTAATTCATGTATTTACGGAACTTCTACACTTTGACTCCTGATGCCTTAAATGAAATATTTAAGATCTGATGTCTGTAACAGTTATGCTTATCTGCTGATTTTAACGCTTTTCTAGACCTTTTTTCCAAACCTTACAGCATTACCAAGGAAGTACTTCTCCACAGTTTCCTATCCCCGTAGTGGGTTCAAGCATCCTTCTTCTCACATTTTTCATCAGCTTTACTTTCAGCTGCTCCTTCTCAGATACATACTCTTCAAATATGCCATTCAACAGTACATGAACTGGCTCTCACCACAAGTAACAAATATCTGCTGTATTTTTCCTCTGACTTTCTGGAACCCCTGCCTTATTCAGATTTAAATGATCTGATAAAAAACTTCTGTACTTTTCCACTATAAAAAGAAGCGTGATTAGGGCATAAAAATATATGACTGAACATTTGAATTAAATGTACAAAAGCAAAATGGTGACTTTTTTGCTTTGCTGACCCTTAGCATATGTAATAGGTTTTCCTCCATTCAATGCAAATCACTCAGGCTGTGAGGTTAGTAATGGAATATTCAGTAACAATTCATTCCCCAAAATTCAAATTTCAGCCCTTTTTATCAGCCACATATGAACCATTAACTCTGAAGTCAGTAAGGAAGATACAGTAGACACAGTGCAGATCTAAAATAAGGAGCTGAAAAGTGACAGAGCTGAACTCCTTCCATCAAAGAAAGAGCATCACTTTCATGACACTTTTAGTCTCTAAGTACCTTCCTGTGAAAGCCATTAGGGTATTAAAAAGCTAAGTGTTGCATAAATGACTATCATTTAAAGGAAAGCTCTTTTTTTTTCTTTAAAAGTGGAAGATGTAAAACAGGCAGATTTAGAAACTAAAGTTCCTCTGTTCACAGAGCAGGTAGTGCAAAGAAGTAAAATTGTAAACATTCCCATTTGTTCTACAGGTTTTAAACAATCTTGAAAGACACACTTCCTGCAGTCTGGTATTACTGTATCTCAGAGGCTCATTTCTCACCTGGATTTTATAATGCATTCACTGGAAATTATAAATACTAAGTCATTTAACACAGAGACTGAGCTAGCTGGAAGTACTTGCTTGCAGTCATCACACACTTGGCTGCAAAGCAAAATTATGTTCCACACCAGAAGAGACAGCCTATTACATTCCCCATTCTTTTATCAACATATATAGGTGTTTTCCTATTGGTATTAATGGAATAGTTGGAACAAATTATTATCTGAAAAGCAACTTCTTCTGTAGCCATAAAAATGAATCAGGAAATAAAATATTCCTAAATGAGTGACCAGTCTTTGATTCTGATTTTTAAATGCTACAGAAATTACTTTCAGAATTTTTGTATCAACACTTCTGTAAAAGAAAACAGGAAGTCGTAAAGTAGGCCCAGTACAACTCCAAAACATTGTATGAAATGAGGTATTTTTGTGATAATTTTATGAAATAAAAAACAGGTTTTAGATTTACAAGTCTATGAGCACTAAAGTTTAAAATTTTATTCCTTACAGGGAAGTATGAAATTTTAATAGGGACTTATAAGGTATAATTCAACTACTGATAACCTCTCAACATTATTATACAGAAGTATAGTCTTCACAAAGCACATATTACTTACTTTCATTAAAAATGTACTCAAATCCTTCCAAGGTATCAGGAAATTCAAGTGGTGGCTCATCTTTTTTCATTAGTTCATCCAAGTCTATTCTAGACAATAAATCTAAAAGAGGAAAAAGAAAAAATTACATAATATATGGCCTGTCTTTTATTTCTCTTGTAACACTGACAAAATGTATTTGCTGAGATTTGTATATTTTACAGGCAGAAGAATATCCCAATATTCCTGAACACAGGACACTCTTACGGGAAATCCTGCTCAAGGTTCAAAAGCTGGATTTCACTGCCCGTATACTCATTTATTTATTTATTTACCTACCTGTTTATCTCTATGTTAATCTAAAAATGTCAAGAGACAGGAAAGTCTCCAAAGATATAGTGATTTGTTTCAATGATTCACTACCTCAATGTGAGAAAATAAGTCTCTGGGGAATGCATCACGGTTTTAAGATAAAGTTCTCTATCTTCAGTTTCAAATAATTGATAGCGTCTTGATTGCATTCTCGAGGAGTTCAAATCATCTGATGCACATCATCTCACTGGCATTTAGCAGCTGTGTGACCACACCAGTCCTCAGCCCCTCCTTTGATACCCAAACTGTTAGACCTGAATCCTTCCCTCCACCACCTCCTTTAATAGCTCTCAAGGTAGACTCAAATCCCATCCATTTTACAAGCCATGGTATACACATCCTTTTCAGATCAGGACTATACAGCCTGGTACAGTCTGCAGTCACTAATGCAAGTACACTAAAACTAGCACAATCTACATTCTTTACCCTAGATTTAAGTATGTACATTAAACCAGAGGCAAACATACAGGGACATCTTTACATCTACCAATTATTGCACACACAATACAACTGCATACAATCATTGCATATCACCCACACAACAGTGTTATGCTTCTTACATATTTTCTGATTATAAATTAAAAAAAAAAAAAATCAAGACACAATTCAGCAGGATTTTGTCAAAATATACTTATCTACTTCATGAGATGAAATTGAAGACCACACAAACATTCTGTTCAGGAGTGCTAAACTGACTTTGAACTATTATTATTTTATAAATCAAGATACTGGATGTTACCAAGGAAATACATAGGTGTTCTAAGTATATCGATTTTTACCTTTATTATTATCCAATGCTGAAGCTCAAAGAAAAGAAAACAATTTGAAATTTTCTGAAATTAAATTTTTCATTTTCTTTAAGTTTCATTTGGCGTTTATTGTGTTTCCATCTCAGTATTACTTAAAACAATTATTTTTATATTTTGTACCACTATTTTTGCTCAGTCTTGTTGCCAGTAGGCTCCCCACATACCCACCTAAGCTGAGGTTTGATACATTCAACACTTTTAAATTTCTGCTGTTTAAAATGTACTGAAAATTATCTTCAGCACTCTGGAGAGTTCCTTGACCTGCTCTTCTACAGCTCTTCAATTTCACTTTATATTTACTACAGCATCCATGACTGTCGCCAACTCTTCCTTCTGAGTGATTCTACTGGACAAAAAGCTGGAGGATCAAAATCCATCCGGTACGGTTGCTGAAATTCAACATCTTTTGAAAAAGTATATGGTTTCTGAGTATCTCTGTGGTATCTAAATAACACCAGATACTGACTGGATGATTCTAAATTTGGCTCTGTCATCCACAGCTCACTTTTACATCACATCTGTTTAATAACAAGTCCCATGAAATTCAATTCATGCAAGAAATTATGTGTTTATTCTTGTGCACTGTCCTTTGAAAGTTCTGTGGAAGCTCCTTTGGTTCTCAACCAAATGATATTGAGAAAGAAAATAATTTTGTCAAAGTAGTCTACCACAACAGGATGTAATAAGCATGTCCTTTCTTCCTCTGCACTTCGACAAAATCAAGGTAGCAAACAGTCTTTAGCCCATCTTTCTTTCCCTGGTGAAGACTCCAGTCACACCACACCCCTAGAATTTAATTTCACTCGAGTTTCCATACCTTCTTAGGGTGATGTACTTGGAGATGCATTTACACAGAAGTGCCACTTACTATACAACAAAATATCAATCTCCTGAGTACCAAGGACCATAGCATATGAAGGATATTATGCTTATCCGAAGTATGTACAGCTTGTCATGATTTACAATCAGTCACTAAGGAGGACTGCACCTGTTCTGAGCTGCAACCACTGACACGGCCACTTTCTTCTTGTGCAACTTTTCAACTTCAAATTATCTCAAGTGTCTTACGACTTTGTGATTCTTTCTAAATCTGATCTACCATTCTCACCTAAAGTCTTTGAGTTTCCAACTCAATTTGAGATAGATCAACAGAGCTGAAAACTGAGTGATCTCCAGGAGACCTTGTATAACTGAACGGAAAAATCACTCGTCACAGCAGTGACACTATCCCTTAATGATAATCAAATTAATACCATGTATAAAATGGGAGTTTTACTTCCAAACCTGAACTATAACTTCCTCAAAGGATACTAATTGGAGAGAATTAGCACAAAGTTTGATGAAAGCATTACATAGGTTATCACCAAATGCTTCACAAAAACTCAGTTCCAACTGAAGGAAAATCATCTATCATCACATGAAAGGGAGCACCATTTTCTAACAATGCTTTGATAGAAATCCAGGATGTACACTGGAGTGGCAAGCTATGTTATTTTTTCTTCTTTGAAAGACAATTTAGAATACAACTGTCTGATGCACGCACTTTAAATCAATGTTGAGTTATCTTACTTGTATGTCTAACCACCTTCATGTACTTCCAAAAATAAAATCATATCTAAAACATGCCATTTATGTAATTTATTTTTTCCCCTTAAGTCATTTATATACGTTTATTTTTTAAACCAATGAAACCAATATGGAAATCAATGTCCTCAAAGCCTCCTCCCTTTTAAAATTCTAGTTCAAGAGATTTTTAAAAGCGGTAATATGGTTATATAACTATATATATATATATATATATATATATATAACTATAAAACAAAAGCATCACACAAATCAAAACTTCAAAAAAACTAAGAACATAAAAGCTCCAGTCAACTTTCTGAAAAAGGATGATTATGAAAACTGTAAAAAGCAGTTAATAGTTTATTGTTACTCCTTACCACATACCATCTTATGTTTTATACTATCTTATGAAAATACTGATAAATGGACACACCATTAGACAGTAAGGATTAGCACAGGTGGACTAAGTCTCTTCTAGTATTGTAATTCCCAAGCTCTAAAGCATAACTATATCATATTATTTTCCTTTCCATAAAAGGAATTTCTAAAATGTCAAATATGTAAAAAAAGGCAAAAAAATATTCATACCCTTTAATGCTGTGGTCTTCTCTTTTTCATCCGGACCTCCTTGCTGGAGCTGAGCCATCATTTACCCAAACTCTCAACAAACCTTGAAATACTGAGGTAAATGTAGATTATTATTCAAACAATGATCTGAAAAAGAACATGAATTGAAAATTAATAAGTTTACTGACCTGTCCTTGTCTGCTACTGTTTACACCACCAAAAAAAAAAATTCGGAGTATTTTACGCCCAAAGCCTGACAAAGTTTGATTAAAGATTCAAGTTTACAAGAATGAACAATACCTCTCCCTAATCTGAAATGGACTTCTACCTAATCAAAACTACTTTTGTGATTTTAATGCAGCATCAGTAAACAATAAACCTTTTACAGAAGCGCAACACCTGCAAACCCAAAGTAGAAGATACAAGAAAATACAATCAACAGAACTTCCACAATCTTTATGGATTTTCTTCACCAATTAACTCTAGTTTGTTGTCATTATCATTCTACATAGTTTTGTTTTAGTAAAGATACATAATGCACACAATTTTAAGTCACTGTGATTTCCACAATACATTATTGGTATTTGTATTGTAAATATGTTTAAATATAAAGCTACATTTTTCCAGGTACAGAACAAATTTCAGCGTATTCAAGGTGAGACTTTACGTACAAAATCTATTTCCAAATTTCTCCTACTGCACAGAAGGCAACCCAGATATTCAAATCCAGACTCTTTCATCTTGAGTCTAACACCAAGGGAATGAACTACCAAATCACAATTGCTTCTTCCTTCTCAATAAAAAGACTTTAGTGCATTGAATTGTTATTCCCTTAATCGTTTTCTGGTTCTTTGTTTTATCTGTCAGTCATAACCAACTTGCTTTATTCTTCTCCCACATGTTCTTTATCATTGATGAGCTTGCATGAACTCTGCCTCTATTGTAATTTGTCGAAACAGTAACAGGATTCACCAACTGTACTAGTGGCTCTCTAACACTTACACCTACAAGAAAGAACCCCAGAATGGTTTAAGTGACAGCAGTTCGTTGTATAGACATCAGAAAAAAAAAATAAACTTAGCATAATAAAGACTACTTTTCTATTCCACATAGAGAGAACCTATTAAACACTTTGTTGCATATTAAAGGAGTAATACAGCAATTTAAGGGGGCATTAGTTATGAACTAAGAAGCAGGTTTGAGGGATTGTTGTGATTCGGTTTTTTACACCTTGGGGGGTCTAGAAAGTTCAGTAGTTCCATTTTACAAGTTGGAACTATGGCTGATTTTGACACCTTCCTTTGTAAAGGCTATTCAGACAAAGTTGATGGGAAACAGCAATACACTACAAGAGTCTGTTAAAGACATAACTCCACAAGAAAAGCTCTGTTTATATGGTGTACTTCGTACATTATGACACAATTCAGTTAAAATGTGTGTCTTTTGACTTTAGTCACCACTTGTAACAAAAGCAATCACAAAAATAACAGCAAAACCATTGAGATTTTTTTTGTGCATCTTCTAGCCTAAAATGTTGTCGATGTAAATATTAAAGTGACTCAAATGTTGATTCCCATACATGGATGGTATTAAATATTTTCCTCAGATCTTCCAAGCAGTCCATTGAAAAAACACTACCAAATACAAAATCTTGTCCATCTTGTTTGTACATCTGCAGCACAATATATTCTACATAATAGTATATTCTAGTAAATTTCAGTATATTCTAGTAAAACATACAGAAAATAAAGTAATTTCAGTTAAAATTATTCAAAGTGCCAAAAAACCCCACAATTATAGTGTTTTGTAATAGCCCAGATTAAAATTATTCTAGTCATATGAAATGGAGTGGTTCTTCCTATACAAAATTTGAAAATTCATAATTTGGTATAAGTAAGTTAATGCAGTTAACAAAATACATACAGATCCTCAAATATTTGTTGTTAGCCAAGGGAAGAAACAAAATCTATCTGAACAGATTTACCTTGGAAAATGAGACCCCATCCCCTGATCAGATAAATCAATGCAGAGACCAGGAAGCCTTTCCATTCTTGTCTCTGCCATGGATACCATTCTTCTTCCTTTAACAGATGAAGACCCCCTGCCACTGAGTAGACAACAGTTCAACTGCAAAGCTAAAAGGGCCAAAATAAATAAATCCGAATTTAGCTTTGAGAGAATTTACAGTTCTTTTTGATGAAGTAAAAAACAGTTACAGCAGCCACTGGAGGGAGGAGTTGATATCATAACGAGGATGGAACAAGCACACAGTATGCTATGCATTGTTTCTGTGAGTACAGGATTTTTTTTAATCCCTCACTATTACTAGCTTAATTAGCAAAGAGAAGAAATAACTTGAGAGAGTTGGATTTCTGTTCTTTGACAGAGAGGTGACAAATCCACTACTGACAAACAGTGGAAAATTATGAAGCTCTCTGAGTGTTTCTATACAGGCAAAGCAGGAACTGCAATTTAATCTAGGCAATAATTTCAAATTGCAGTGATCTTCAGCTGTATATATATACTGACCACTTCACATAATTCCTCAATACCATCAAGTTCCTTGTAAAAAATACTGACTTTAAATGTGTTATTCTTATAATGTTAATATTCTTAAATTCATACAATTCATACAATTACTTAGATAAGTCTTTAGAAAACACCTCTGTGGTTTTTTGGTATTAGCTACATACAACAAGCATATTTCTTAACACACAAGTAACGTTTTTCACCTGAAGAAACAGTTACAGCAAAAAAGTTTATGCATATTTACTTGTATGTATCTTGCTTACCCATGAAAACTTAAGAATTCTGACAAAACATCTTATACATACTCTGTGCCTCTTTTACTCCATCCCCAGCAATATTTAAAATAACGTGACACAGAAATATTCTGGTGTGTTGGCTTCACGTGGTAAGCGGGGGGTGGTTTCACCTCAGGGATGGCTCCATGAGGTGGGGAGTGGGAGGCACTCTCCCGTCTCTGGGAGCTTCCCCTGTGAGCTGCTGGCACCAATCCGAGAGCTGATTTGGTGATGGACAGCTCGGGAAACTAATGAAAAAAAGTTATTTAAGCTTGCACAAATCACAGTTGCATCGAGGTTGATTAAATCTTTAGGTTCCCGGCCTCCGGAGGGTGGGAGGCCCTAGCAGAGGGGGGGCTCGGCCCGGGCTCAGGCTTTCGGTCTGGGGTCGGCCAGCACCCGGCTCTCTTGAGGGGGCCCGGCACTCGGAACCCGGCCCGGGCTCAGCGGGGGGGCCCGACCCGACACTGGCTCTGCGAGGGGAGCCCCTGGCAGGGGCCCCAGGGCATCCCGCATGGCCCCAGCACCAGCCACAGGGCCCGGCCCTACCGGCTGGGCTCAGCTCGCCTTTCCACGTGGCAGAGAACTCCAGCTGCCCGCGTTTGTTTCTTTGCAATCTGGATAGAATTGTAACTTCTTTTATGCCTGGATGGAATCCTGGATCTCCTAAATTCCCCTGAATGAGGAAAGAAATGAAGCATGGAGACTACAGAAGTCAAGCGGGGATGAAGACAAAGTTCCTGGTGGGAAGAGATTGAAAAGATGCAAGTAGCTGAAAACCTTTTTGTGGGCTGTGGGGATTGTGACTTCACTAAAGTTCCTTTAAACTGTGAAATATACTTGGGGAGGTTTGGATGCTTGAGTAGAAGACTTTTTGCCTCGGGGAAATTGAGCTCTCTCGGTTCTAGAACTGGAATATGAACAGAGACATTTGATAGAGAAGCAGATGAAGAGAATTTTCTTTTTCGGCAGCCTGCCTTTAAAAGTGATACCCCAAGTGTGTAACGTAACCCATAACACGGCTCTGGAAGGACTGTGTAAATGGGAGGAAAAATTCATAGTTCTGTGGTTTTCGGGCGAATGCAGACTGCGAAGGTGAAGACACCCCCTAAGCCATAACCAGAAAGGGACTTTTCTCTCTGAAGTAAACTGAACTGATTATTTAAACGTATAGCTGACTGAAGTGTTCTCTCTGTATGTCGATTGGTAAGAAATGTGGAATGAAGGGGAGGAGGGAACAATCTAGGAATTTTATCCTGAATTCTAATCCTTTTTTTTTTGTATTATTAATGAATTTCTTCTTGTACCTTTTTAAGTTTTGAGCCTGCCTTGTCTCTACTCCTGGGTCCTGTCTCAAAAAGAAATTAAATATATTAAGGTTGGCAAACCCAAGTCACACTGTGACATCTGGTTTCATGGTTTCACCATGAGATAATAAGGCTTCCTTCAAATAATACCCCAGCTTATGTAATTACAGAAACCAGTAGACTCAGAAAGAAATGGTCAATAAACCAATTTTTTAAAAACGCACCTAAGAGAACACACATATATTTCATGTTGTTGCCTGTTAAGTGGCATTCGAAGTTTGGACTACAGACCTTGCGATGGCATAACAGCTGTATTTTTTAAAATCAAACTAGACACCATATCATATCATATATATAGCACACACACACAGATTTCAACATACATAAAATATTCTTCATTGTGCAAATGCAGACAGAAGTGTGACAAATATAGTAAATGACAAAAATGCTGTGTTTTTTCTCTAAATTAGCAATACCTGAAGCTAAGTAAATATTACAAATACTCCAAATAAAGGCTATAAATTATCGTAGTGTTAACACCAAGACAGAAATAGGAAGAAAACACAAATATCTTCAAACAGCACAAGTCCTTTAGGCTTATCTGGACACAATATGAGGAGGTGTTATCAGAATGCTTCTTTGTACTGGATATTATATTAGGATATAATAGAATGCATGTTGTACTCTTCGTAAAGTGACATCCCAAGCAAGCTGGGAACAAGTATGGGTTAGATTTGTATAATGTGGCTGATGACTGATTAAGATCCAATTTTTCTTCAAAGAGATGGCTGGGTACAGTTTGCCTCAAGTCCCTTGTTGGTATTGGCTCAACAAAGCAAAAAAATACAACGATTTACCTTAGCAGTATTTTGTGTCTAATTAGATTTTATCTTTTCCCACTTTTAAGGCACTACAGATGGCATCAGTAAAAACGACATCATTTAAGGTTGTACTTCCCTTTTCTTCACCTAATATCTTTAGGTTCCTATTGATTTATCCAACTTCAGCTCTGAAAGGCTATTATTTCCAGTCTGCTTTAGACTAAATGGTTTTGAAAATGTCTACCTGTAGTATAAGAAGGTGGTTCAGAGATAGCACCCTGTGCTCAGCTCTGATAACATAAATGAGCAGCTACAGCATCCCCATGTTAAAGATCAGAAATTTAGGATGAGAAGATCAGTTTAGTAGTGCGTGCTTCTTCCCATTAGCTACCCTTAAAGCCAGTCCCACTCTGCTGAAGTTAAAATGGCTTTTCTCACACATTTAACACAGACTTACTAAGATTTATCAGAATTTCAAGAAAATTCACCTAGTTGTCCTAGAGCATGCTGCATACCACTGTACAAGGCAGAGAAAAGATGCAAAGGAAAGGGATTAAAAATGTTAGAAGGGCAGATGTAACCACTTAGAATACAAAGAAATTGGCAACAATCCTAAAGTCCCTGAACCTCAGCAGATCTTTGTACTCTATCAAAAGGTGGTAGAACTTGCTGATAAAGTACCTGACTGCAATCAGCACTGAAGTTTGATACATTGCACACAAACCACCTTCCAGGTTCATTTACCCTGTAAATTCAAACAACAGATGACTAGGAGCCATGTGCATTAGCAATGTGTCAGCAACTCAACTATATACACTAAGCAGAGTCAACATAACTCCACACATTGAGATTTTAATTGTTTTGATTCAACTTCCTTGAAATGCTGGAAAATATCTTCATAAACATATGAATATTAACACAAGAAAAAACCATGCCAAAATAACAGAAAAAGAGGCAGCACAACCTCAACATATCCTCTGTGTTGTTGACAATATAGCAGTATATCAACCAAACACAAGGTTCGAAATAATCACCTGCAGCAGCAACAGCTTTGAGTACTTGTGCTGGTTTTCTCTGGGAGTCAGTTTTCTTCGTAGTAGCTTGTAGGGCTTGGATTTGTGCTGAAAACAGCCTCATTAACACTGCCGAGCAGTGCTCACACAGCATCATGGGCTCTCCTGCTTCCTTCCATGTGCTGCCCTGCCAACACACAGGCAGGCTGCGCAAGAAACTGGGAGAGGACACAACCAAGACACCTGAGACTAACTAACCACACGATGACACACTCAGCAATAAAAACTTGGAAAAGAAGGAACAGGCAATGTGTGGAATGATGGTGTTTGTCTTCCCAAGTTGCCATCACACGTGACAAAACTGTCCTTTCCCGACGATGGCTGGATATTTGCAATTCTTTATTTCGCTTTGCAGGTGTGTACAGCTTTTCCTTTCCGTATAAAACTGTCTTTATCCATGAGTTTTCTCACTTTTATCCTTCAAGTTCTTTGTCCCATCCACTGCTTGGAGAGTGAAGGAGTAGCCAGAGGAAGGATCTGGCTGCCTATTGCGGCTAATCCACAACACCACAGTACAGTCCTTTCTTAAATACACAAACTATCAATAAGTAGGTGTATAGGACCCTACTTCTGCTGAGGCAGATAGGTAGTTATCTTATTAATCAAGCCATCAACTCTGGGAACATAAAACATGACCCTGCAGTGAAGGCATGAGAATGCTGACCAGAGAACCTTATTCAAAGAAGGAATTTGTAGGTGACTTTTACCCACCTCCTGAAAGATAAAATGTTTGCAGATAACCTCTTTTTGCGTATTTCTCATATTCCAGGCAGGAAACTCAGCCTGGATTCCTGACTTAAGAACTTCAAAGAACCTTCTTTAGCTTTCCCAGTCTCAGTACCTGGGATGAATGTACACTGACGAGCAAGACATAAATTTCAAGATGCCTTCACCATCACCTTCCTCTAAAAGGACAGAGAAAATCCTTCACAAACAGCAGATGTGAGGGAAAATCCAAGGAATTAATGTTTATGAAGAACTAACATCCCGCAATTAAAGCATCAGGAAAAGTCCATGTAACAATGCTATAATTAGTGGGTGATTTACTTTCTATTATTTAATGGGCCTATATCTCAGCTGATGAGGATGGGGGGAAAAAAAAAGCACTGAGGCAATAGAACTCTTTGGAAAATAGTTGTATGAAATGCTCCTTATTTATAGAATAAGGTTTTCCATGCAGTGTACATTACAAGGAGTTATGAGGACTTCGTAGGCCATTAGGTCATAAGATAGCTGAAATTGCCCTGTGATAGTTGATAAAAAAACTGGCCTTAGATGAGATTAAGATGCTTGTACTTTGTAATGTTGGTTTTAATGGGATTTTGACTTGAAAATTTGAGTGGAGAAGACTGAGTCTCAACAGCCTTGTCTCTGCACATACTAAGGAGTTACAGGACAAAGCCAGAATTTTATTTTTTTTTTAAGATCATCTTTTCTCAAGCAATCCCATGAGTCAGCTGGGAGATAAAAATGCCTCTGAACGGAGAAAAATGCAAAGACTATTAAATGCATCTTCTCTTACGAGACAAACCAAAGTAATTTTCCAGAGTGCCACAGAAGATAGAGAAACTGGAAAACTCTAGGGAAATTATTTCTGCTTAGGCCACCATCAAAAGCTGCTAAAAAACCCTAGACGCAAGCCTATGTGTCTAGTACTTTAAAATCCCTTTTTTCCCCTCTCCTCCTTTGCTCTTCAGTAACAGCATGACTTTACGAAGGGCTGTCTGCCATGAACTGAAGACCCCTGAAAACATCACATACAAATCAGATGGAAATGCAGTGAATCCAGGTCTGTAGTCCAGATCTTTATAAACAGCAAGGTATTCCTGATTTTGCTTCAGACTCTGTGCTGAGAGGTGCACAAAAGGAGACTAAATCTACAACACATCTGCTTCTTCCAACATCTTCTGGAATGCACACACGCAAATATATATCACCACCTCACTTGACTTCTCTGCATCTAATGAAAATACTGCAGATGACACAAAAATATATGGAATAGATGGACAATGCAGAATCAAATAATACACAACTGAAAAGAGCATGCAGGGCTACTGAAGACATCAGCTCATCAAGTTATTTCAGAATCAGACTAAAAAGCCTAAATCCCCACAGTGTACATACCTCTTATTTGTGACAACATCTGCCTCAAGAGATAGCCTTACAGCTCTTTCCACAGCTTTTCTTCCTGTAGAACACTTGCTTCTTCAACATTTATGATTTCTGCAAGCTTTACTAATACAGTATCTCAACTGTCATTGCTCTGCCCCTTGAGTGGCAGCATGTGCTATATGGTGAGCTGAACCAAGTGCTGCTTAATTTCAAAGCTGAACCCGGCAAGCAAAGCAAATAGCCCTGTGAAACACTTGCCATCCTCAGATTTGCTTCCACAAGATTGTAATAAAGTTGCACTACAACTTACATGTATATATGTATTGTATATAATGTGAATAATAGAAACATGTTACTCCTTTTAGATCAATATTTGAATAACTTGATTTTTTATTCTGACTGCATTAAATTCACATTTTTGATTTTTTTCCGTATCAGTACATCTTTTCTTTTATGAAACATTAAAAAGTACAAAAATAAAAAAGAAACATAAGTAAATTTTATTTTCTTTACTAGTTCAGCTTTAAAAACTGAAAATCCAATATTTCTATAAAAGAATATTCCATCAAGTGTCTGTCAGTAATCGTAACCACACTTCTTTACACAGTTTCCTACTGCCTGATCTACAGCCTTGCTATCTCTGCCCACAGCCGCGACTGACAAAAAGCTCTAATCACAGCATCATAGAGTAGTCCAGCCTGGAAAAGATCTTGGGAAACTATCCAGTCTCCTTCTCTTGGACTTTATTTCACTAGGTTTTAACAGGGCCTTAGATCAAGTAAGCTATGGTGCTGCCAAGATGAGTCTTAAATATCTCCAGAGAGGGAGATTCCACATGATTCTCAGAAACTTATTCCAGTGTTTAGTTATTTCTAATAGATTTCCCTTTTCCTATGCTAAGATAAAATTTCTGCTCTCACTATTCAACATTCTGAGCAGTAAACAGCTTCTCTTTCACAACTATCTTCTATATACTGGATGACTGATGAAACCTCTCCAAGCTGCCTTTCCACAAAGTTGCTGAAACTTGTACAAAGGAAGGCAGTGAAGCTGGTGAAGAAGGGTTGGAAGCACAGGCATTGTCAGAGGGAGGAGGGCATGTTTAGCCTGGAGAAAAGGAGGCCTGGGGGGATCATCTTGCTCTCTACAGCAATGTGGGGGTTGGTCTTTTTTCACAAATAATAAGAAAAAATGGCCTCAAGATGCACAAAGGGAGGTTCGGATCAGGTATTAGAAAAATTTCTTCTCTGAAAGGGCTGTCAAGCACTGGAACAAACTGCCTGGGATAGTGGTAGAATCACCATCTCCAGAGAGATTTACAAGATGTGTGGATGTGGCACTCAGGAATACCATTTCTGGCAGGACTTGGCAGAGCTGAGTTCAAAGTCCTTGAAAAAATTAAATTCTACTTGTCTGATGAACTACTTCAGTGAAGCTAAACAGATGTATCTATGGGACTGGTTTAGCCTTAAGTCTAAAACCTCTGTCCTAGCAGTAACCACTAAAAGACACTGGCTAAAGAAACTTCAATCATTCTAAACCAACATTACAAAATTATCTGTCAATTCTCTTGAAAGCACTGCATTTCCTACCAGTTTGAAGGAATCTCTAGTAAGGAGAAAAACAGTCTTTAATTTTTATAAGTGTAGAACATGACTGAACAGAGATCAGCCAAGTCTGCCAAAAACAAAAGAACAGATAAAAGCAAGAGGAGAAGGACATGGGGAGATGCAACTTAGTTTGACAAAAAACAATCATTACAAATTCCTCATTTTTTCTTGGAAGGTTCACGGTTTCAGGCCAGACAGTCCCTCAAAATCAACCAAGGCCTCTTAAACAGAGGCCTTTTATTTTCTTCCGCTACCAGTCCCTAAGACCAGTAACTTACGTTTAACTACAGCAGTTCTTACAGAAAGGCATCCATGGCAATATTCAAGTTATTAAGAGCTAAACAATCCATCACATGCTGTGATGTCTGAAAGGCTAGTCTGTCTTGTGTACTTTATTTCCAGCTTGAATTACTTTGGCCTCAGTCACTAATTATTGCTAGACCTTTGTATGTTAAGTTTTTTCTCTACTTTTCCCTTACATGATTAGACACCACAGCCAAGTCCTATCTCTTTCTTCTGATAAACTAAACAAGCTTAACAGAGTCTCTTTCTATGAAATTTTGATTCTAACCCAAAGTTCTTCCAGTTTCTCTGTTCCATTCAATTTTTTAAATCCCCATTGATTGCTGTTAAACACAACTTACTGATTAGAATAGCTTGATAGCTGAAAAATGTAACAGCTACAACAGTGTTCACAGATAAACAAACTGTAATTACAGGAAAAGAGCACACAATCCGTAAAATGATTTTACCTCCATGTCACCTTATGATCAGACAGATAACATCTAACCCTAAAAAGTCATGAACAACATACAGGTTTACCAAGGGCTGTATGTTAGAATTCTTTACGTCAACCTCTACAGCTAATCATATTGACTCCCAAGACAAAAATTAATACAAGAAAGGCAGAGATACATTAAACAGTATGCTGAATGGGAAAAATACAAAGCAGCATCAGCCCCACTAAAAACAATAGACTCCTGAAAAGTATATTATAGGCAATATAAACATTTTCTCAAACACCTGACAATTTTCAATATATGTGCTAAAAGAGCACTACCTGTAAAGTACCATTGTGTAAACAAGAATTCTCTTTTTCTGTAATTAAATGAAGACTGAACTGAATGCTACATGGCCACATTAGCAGTATACACACAGGAAAAAACTAATCTTCAAAGGAAAGTATTAAATCAACTACAGAGCAGCAAGCAAAAATATGCTGCAAACATCCACACAGTAATGTAGGTAGCCCTCTCTTTTTAACTTACTTCAAAATGAAGAGAGAAGAAACATTTCAGTTACAACAGCTTAAAAATGTGACATACACCAAAAAGCAAAAAATGGTCTGTCCTAAATTCTTTATGCTGGAGAAGAAGGAAAAAAGAGGGAAAAAAAAAAATCTTAGATAAACCAAAACTTTCAGATTCACCATGTTTTGTTACTAAATTCTACTGTATAAAAGAAAGGGAACAACAGATGGAAAATCATTTGACAAAAAAAAAAAAACCCCTCCACCAAACAGCAACAAAATCCCAAATCTTGTGAATAAAAGATCAGCAATTATAGACAAAATACATGCTCCCTTGATGTACATTCAATTTAGCAGAATTTTTTTGAAATTTGGAAGGTGAATCAAAAAATCTGACAAAGATTTTTTTAAAATAGGTTAAGGAAGAGACAGAACACTGTCCTCAGAGACAATCAAAATGAACAGAATCCAAAAATGTAAGCAAAATAGATATTATTTGAATTTAAGACTCAAGTGCTTTAAAACCAAGCCCATGCTAGCATCAAAATATTAACTTTATATTTCTGCTAAAATATGTCTTAAATACCAGGCGTTTAATTACCCCAAGGATAAGGTACAAACTAAATGGAGAGCAACAACCTAGTAACGTTGATATGTAAAAATTACTCTGCTTCAAAATATTCCTCACTCTCGCATGAATCAGCTGGAGTAAATTTCTCCCCTCTAATAAATACATCTTTTCATTTATTATCTCTGAAAATTGACAAAACATAGTATTATTTCAAGCTAATACAGCTTGGAAAGGAAAAAATCCAAAATTTAGAAAGAAGTAGAAAAGCTTCTCTAGACTATATATCTATATACCTAGACTACATATAATGTTTCCCAATAGTTTAAAATGAGACATGAAGAAACAAAGCAATGAAGATCCTTTCAATGACATCCTGCTTTAAGAAAACCATTGCCTGTAGGTGGAGGGACATGATCTTTTCCCTTACTCTGCACTTCTAAACACACCTGGAATACTGTGATGGTTCCAGATACTCCAGGTGCAACATGGACACATACTGCAGTGAGACCAGCAAAGGCTGCAAAAATGGTTAAGGGCTTGAAGCATCTGGTATCTGGCTGAGAGACACACAACTACTCAGCACAGAAAAAACCCAGGGAGTAGGAGGAGTATAATCAATATCTGTTAAATGCCAGAAGAGACAGTACGACCACTGAGCTAGTCTTCCCATTGCTGTCCAGTGACAAGGCAATATATAATGGGGACAAACTGGACATTTAAACACCAGGAAAAACTTCCCTACCCTAACAGGGCTCAAACACTGGAACAGGCACCCACACAAGTGTCAGAGACTGCAATATTATTGCTTATGGCTTAAACATTTTTATGAAGCATTTTTGTCCATTAAAACTGTAGAGTGAAGCAGAATCAACAAAGGTGCACCAAAGACCATGGCACCCTGAATGTCCCCCCAGGGCTGAGGCCCTAGACTGTAAGTTAATTTAAGATAAAAATTATTTTATCTGGGCTGGGGGAGAATACCACAGGAGGATAAAGCCTAGCAGCTGTCTTATCTACTGAGACCAGGTTTGTACAGACAGCCCCCACTCCACCAAAGAGGGGAGGAGGAGGTTTCTGATGCATGGTGAAAAGTCTCTGGTCAGAGGCAACAAATACCCATTCTCTGTTACTCAAACTTGTTCAGCTGGGAAAGCCACATCTCTCGGACATTCATGTCAGGGGCTGCTGACAGGGTGTCATGGTCCATTAAAGGCCCCCTGAACGGTTCTCCAGACTCTGCATCAGAGCACTCACTGCACGTGATGCAGGATCATACAACTGATCCAAAGTACTGCAAGGGACAGTGTCAAACTTGCCCCCTTCAGGGGAGGCACCCAGGCATTCCCACCTGGCCCAAATGTTTATCAGTCCACTGGATTCTATTCTTTGTCAGTGGAGGACCCTCACCACCTAGAAGACCAGAGGATCAATGAGATATCAAGATCCACAGAGGGGTGGTAAGTTTCTACTTAACTGTCTGGGTCACTCGTCCTGTCCTCCCACCCTCCCCCTCTTTTTCTATTTGCCTCTTTTACTATTAAATAAATTTAATTTCATTTAATCTCATTTGGTTCTAATCTTGTTTTGGGGAATATTCAAACCTTTAGGATTCTATCCACAACCCACTGAGAGTTCACTTCGCTCCTCTGTGATTAGAGTGGATAGCAAAAACAGGTTACAGAATCTCTGTCCTTGGAGATACTCAAAACTTATTTAATACTGCCACAAGTAATCTGCTCTAGCTAATCCTTCTCTGAGCACTGGGATGGGACTACACAATTTCCAGAGGTCCCTGCCAATGTCGACAACTCTACCATTCTGTGAAGATGAGAAAAAGCAAAAGTGCACATCAAACGAATATAAAGAAAGTGTGTATGAAAGTGTGTGTGAACTAAGAGGTTATGGTCTCAGCCATCTTAGTTTTGTGTTCTCAGGAATTCCTTCCTGATTCTGAGTCAATCTGCATGAAAGAGCCAAAATTAATTAAGGAAGTGCCTTCCTTACCCAAACAGACACTACCAAAACAATGCTAAGTCTACAGATACCAGGAAATATCAAAATTAAGACAGCCTGCACAAAAAAAGTTCAGCACCTGTGCAACGAAAGTCCAGTCTCACACAAAAAACAACATGGAAAACAAAGAGGAAAGAAGTGATCTCTATTCTCAACTAATTCTCTAAGGTAGTATCATCTACGTCTAAGTTTCTGTCCAATACAGTCTTAGCCAGCTCCTTTGGCCACCATCCTGTCCCTCTGAACTTCCATGGGTTGCAGGGGTACAAGTTTGACCAACTGCAGGCTCATCTTGGAGTTGGCTGATACTGGGTCTATGTCAAAAGCTTTTGCAGCTTCGCACAAAAGCCACACCTGAAGATCCCTGCTACTAAAATCTCGCCACACAAACCAAATACAGAAAGCGTAATCATATCTGGTTTTTTCCACTGCACTTCTGCCTTTGTCAATGCACTCAATGAAGACACTCAGTAAGGAGCTACTCAGTATTTTACCTAACCTTCTTGAGTTTTAAGTACAACCTTCATGTTTCTCCCAACCCCAATGCCTCCTCTCCCACACTTAAGTGCCTTTCAGTCATCCTCTCCTATTCCTCTCACAAGCTCGCTGTCTTATTTGGCCTCACATTCTGTTCTGAGAGCTTCTAGTGCCATTCCTTTCCCTCCCCAAGTTTTCATTTTGTCTTTTCATTTCAAGAGCTTTCACAGAGACACTACCAACTCAACTCCTCGTTCCCAAGCTCCCTTTGTCACACTGCTCCAGGCTCCTGGTTTTATTCATCCTGCCACTACAGAATGAGTATGGAAATGACAAAGCCAAGTGAGAGCTTTCCTCTGACCACACACCCTGTTACAGTCCACTGACAGTGCATATCCTCAGCACTGTGGCAGAACAAGCAGTCAGTTCTGTGGTGCTGGCAGGCATGCCCAAACAACAAGGACAGCACAACATGTCTTGTACAGGTAGAATCGCTGGAGATTCTTACACACTGATACTGAGGTTGATACCTGACACAAAGGTAGACTGCACCAAGCATCTTCCTTCTAATCTGAAACACCAAAGCACAGCAACACAGCCCAGTGTATATGGTAAGGTATACCTTTTATAGATCTATATATATTTGGAGGTCAACTGAAAGGTGTGCTGCTTAGGCACTGGTCAAGTTTTGAAGATGTGCAACAACAGTGATTCCACAACTTCTCTGGGCCCCACTTTCACGTTTGACTACCCTCACAGGTTTTTTTTTGGGAGGAAGCACCACCATTTCCCATAAAGTAAAACATTAAAATACCTGCTGCGCTATACTGTGAAAAATGAATGCAACTTAGAACAATCAATCAAAGAAAAAATACTACATTATCTACACCACGCTCCTTTTTAGAAAGCTAGTTAGTTCAACATTCCCACAGAAATAAAGCTTTCTTCTATCTCTGTTAGTAGCAGTCTCTAAAGACCATGACTCTCTGAAATTTTTTAAACTATGTTCTTAAAAATGTTGCCCCTGGACATTACTGTGAAGGCAAAATCAGAGCTTCTCAAAATGAACCCACTACTAGCTTTAAAAAATTCAGTGTCTGAAACAAGTTTTTTCTTTCATCTCAAGAAAATGCAGGTATGGGTTGACATCCTTGGACTTTCCATCTCAGTATATGCCTATTTCTTCATCCCTCCTTCAACCAATTACATCAAATAGGCAAAAATTCAAGCTTCTGGGTTTTTTGGTGTAGTCCTCTTGTAATTATTCCTCAGGGAATTATCCTAATTTTTATGACTACTTAAATACTTACCAGAAAGCAGGACAAG
Organism: Luscinia megarhynchos; assembly: GCA_034336665.1. NCBI lineage: Eukaryota > Metazoa > Chordata > Aves > Passeriformes > Muscicapidae > Luscinia > Luscinia megarhynchos. The sequence continues at coordinate 69,459,686 of CM067592.1, forward strand.
GATAATAGAACTAACAGAACAAGGAATGAAAAGACAGAAATTTAAAAAATCTTTAATTGCCAGAGAATTATGTTCGAAAGATAATGAACAAGAACTTAGAGCTCTCCTGCAGGAATGCACATGCAAACCATTTGATGTTAGTGAAGTTGATAGGATGACTCACATGAATGTAATGCTACAATTACAACCTATTTAGAAAGAGCAACAACAGAGAACAAATGGTACTGTGTGCCAAAAATGTCACTGCCTGTTTCTGAGTCATTGACAATAAAAAATCATGTCTTAATAAAGAAAGTACAAGTCAGGATACTAGCTGGAGTTTGCTACGAAATCTCACACAGCAAGGTGGTTAAGCACATATTGCTCCTTGACGGAAATAAAAGTTTCATTATCACAGTGGACATAACACAGAGTGAAATAACCTGGAGCCTTCATGCTGCTATTATCAGAACATGCTCAAAGTTTCTAAAAATTGAGAACAATTTCTTAGACTGAGAAATGTTTAATTCAAGCCAAGGGAATGCTATGTTCAACTTCATGCCGGCAGATAACAAGTACCCCACTGTTTCACAGAGAGCAAATACAGAACAAAGACCCTTCCTGCCCCCAGGTCTTAGAATCAAAAGACATATTCATAAACACATCTTTGCAAAACGACCCACCCCCTACCCATGCTATCCTATTCCCTCAGCTGACAGAACCGTTAGTAGCAATGCAGAGAGAACCAGTTCAGGGAATCATATCTGAGTTAAACCAAAACAGGAACTTGATCTGAGTTAAAACTAACTTAATTTCTTTCTTCTCCCTGCCCCTCCTCTCTCTTTTTTTTTAAAGAATACACTTTTAATTTATCAATTTTCAAATTTAGTTCATTACCTGGTGCAACTGAAGTGATAGAACAAGGAACAAGCTGCTGCCTAAAAACTTTTCAGCTTGATTTGCCAACATGGCCAAGAAAGAAATACTGAGAGACCTAAAGAAGGACTCAAGAAGTCATCATTGTGGTAGGAAATAGTCTATGCCTCCAAAATTCAAACTCTGCTATTCCAAAATGCAAACATTTAAAATTACTTATAAGGAAATTTCCACCAATTTCTGACTTTCAATTTCAATTAGCATGTGTCAAGTGCAAACTTTGATTTTGATGGCTGCGCTTGTTCTCAGATCTTCCTCTTAAGCTTGCAGGTAGGGTATGCTAGCACACTCCTGCAGCACGGGAGATACGAACATACAGATACAGAATTCTCTTTTCAGATTTTATTTCACAATGCTGAATCGTATGCTTCAGTGGGGAGATACTCTTTCAGCATAATGATCATTATTCAAGACATAGACTGTGTGTATGCTAAAACATGACAGCCACTCAAAAGCACATTTCAAGGTTTTATAAAGCTTGGCTTGCAGAACTTCAAAAGAAACTATAAGCACTACATTATTTGTTAGGTTTGGTCTTCAACACAGCATTGTAGACAAACTGGAGAGTACTTGCCACCCTGACAACACAATCAATCAGAATTACATCATCCATATTCCCAAACAAACAGTTATTATTCCAAAAACTAAGACTCAGAAGTATAAAACAGCTTCAAAGTACAATAAACCACATCTCTTCATACACCTAAAACAGATCAACAAGGAGTCCACTACGCCTATTTCTAAAAGAAAATATACCACAGACAAGGATGACAAGAAATCAAGAGAACACACTTTTTGCCATGTCCTACCAGAAGCCTTCACTATAGACACTGAATAAAGGCGATACAGTGAAGAAAGCTTTATGGGTCAGCAGAATATCTATATTGTTGCTGAAATGTCCAGAGAATTCAAATTAAGTACCTTAAAAGATATACTGCAAATTAAAAATGGCAACTTCATGGAGCTTGTAATTCAGACAAATCCAGACTAGCTACCTTGGGAAATAGTACACAATTTCCAAAGCTATCTTCCTATTAAATTTCATACTGTTTACCTGCATCTTGGAGAGTTGCTTAGGGGTACTTAAGAGTAATCAAGAATATTTTCAATACAATCAGAAACATTTTCAGCATGTCCCTCTCATAGCCCAAACTTTGACTTGAAATCTATAGTAAAATTCCTTATTGCCAATTGATAATTACTAACACTAAAAAAACCCAGAAACTGGAAAAATATAGTATGATGGGCCTGACTTTAAAGGTATTAACAAACATAAGCACTAACATTGCCAGTCCTTCAGGCATGGACGTGCTTCCAGTCAACACTGCAACTCACCAACTTGCAGTAGCACTGACAATGTGTCCAGCTAATTCTTATTTTAATCATCCTCTCTTTCTACACATGCAAGAACATTCTTTTATTTGCCTGCCTGAGTGTCCTGGTTTTGGCTGGGTTAGTGTAGCTGTGTTTTGGATTCGGGATGAGAAGTACAGTGCTGTGTTTTGGATCTGGGATGAGAATAATGCTGATGGATGGTTTGGCTATTGTTAAGTAGTACTTAACTCCAAGTCCAGGACTTTTCTGTGTCTCATACTCTGCTAATGAGTAGCACAAAAAGCTGAGAGCAAGCATGGCCAAGACAGGTGACACAAACTTGCCAAAGTGACACTCCACACCACAGAACATCACGTCCAGTATATAAACTAGGGAAACTACCCAGAAAGGGGGGAGGGGAAGGGGGGAGGGGAGGGGATATGATGGTTCTTCAGGGATGGGCTAGGTATTAGTCAGCAGGTGGTAAACAACTGTACTGCACATTACTTATCTTGAGTTTTATTTTCCTCTTCCTCTCCATTACATTTGCTAGAATTAGTAGTATTGTATGTTATTTTCTTTCAATTACTGTTTTTATCTCAACACGAAAGTTTTACATTTTTTTCTTGATTCACTCCCCATTCCACTGGGGCACAAGGAAAAGGGAAGGGAGTGACCAATCAGCTGTATAGTACTTAGTCAACTGCAGTTAAACTACAACAAAATAAATAGTTAGCTTACAGAAGAGTTTCTTAAATTAACCACCATACCAAACATATTGATTCAGCTAATAGTGCTTTTGCTAAGACAATACTTATTTCACTTCTGTATTTAAAATCCATACCTATAATAACCCAATGTCTATATAACAAGCTTAGCAGAGATTGGTCTCCTTAATTTCTGCTGGCCAACAGAACCTGCAAGAATACAGAAACCACAGTAGCAGAAACGCCTAAAATTAACCTGATAGTCTTATGTGGTTTGTCTTTCCTCTTTGGATACACAGTCAACAGAATACGAACTGCAGTACCAGAGAGGTTCCATCCATATGGAGGTCAATACACTCCAGGAGAGTGAAACAGGAATAAAAGCAATACAGATATGACTAGACCACAAAGTATGCCACCAGCCACACCAGCATTATCATGACTAATCAATTCATGGAACAGACTGCTCAGAGAAGTGGTTGAGCAGCTTTCACCACAGCCAACTAAAGTACACAGCGACTTAGGATGCAGATCCATGATCTGCTGAAGTCTGTATTATACACTTTTGGAACTTCTCCTACTTCTAGATTCTACACTCCAGCCCTACATCATTTCTTATAGAGCCATAGCAACATTTGGATTTTGCGAGACCTTGTAGCTTATCCAGTCCAATGACCTACCATGGGCAGCACCACCTTTCAAAACACCAGTTTGTCCAAAACACTTTCCCGGCCTTCCACGTCCCAGGATGAGGCACCCACAGCCTCTCCAGACAGCCTGCTCTCATGTCTCAACATCCTTGCTGTAAAGAAATTTCTTCCCGGAATCTAATCTAAACTTCCACTTTAAAGCTGCGGCCCTGTGTCCTAACGCTACTACCTGTGACGGCATCTGTGTCAGTGAGCAAGCTAAAGCAATGACAGTGAAGCATTCCTTATCTAGCTCTGTATCAGCTAGATCAGCTTCTTTACCTAGCTCACTATGCAGCCAGCTGATCCTCCACACAGTTTGGAGAGATTGGGCAGGAAGCAGAGAGGAGTGCTGCCCATTCCAGCAACAGGGATCTAATATGAACAGGCTGTGAAACTGCACCTTTTTTAACAGAACAGGTCTGTGGCTGGAGATAAATAACTTTTGGTCTCAGTCTAATTCATAAAAGCAGTCAGCCATAAAACAAAAATAATTACCAAAACCAGTATATTAATAAGTAACTGCTGATGAGCTAAGCAGAAAGACAAGGATGATAAAAAAGCAAACATTATCCTTTCACCTTGCAAAAAAACTCGGTCACATTACAAGAACAGTGTAAAGAATGCTGTGAGTAGTTAAATATTAAGTCCTCAAAGTCCATACAGCACACAAAATGCTGAAAAATAACCATGAAAAATAACAAATTTAAACCCATTAAATTATACTCTGGGAATTCCACTCAGTACAAATCTGTGAAACTCATCTACAGGTAAGTAGATAAACGTACAATACATGTAAAGAGAAAAAAATGTCCTTCTAAAGCACCAAACAAATTCACAGAGCAGTATTAAATTTCATAAGAGGATGTTTTCATGTCCATTGTTAACCAGTTTGTTTCAGTAAGCTTGTGAAAAAAAATTAAAGATATCCATTCATTTTTTGTATGTATGCTTTGCTTCAAAGAATTCCACTAATCTATTGTAAATCTAAAAAACTCCTCAGTCACAACAGCACATTGTTCCCCAAAGGAACGGTGGGTCAGATTCAAAGTACCAGCAATAGAGCTGTATTCAGGACTTTTTCTATAGAGCCTGGAATGGGCAAAACCTCCAGAGTCAGTGCTGAGTCTTCAAGGGGAAAAAAAATAAGGTTGTGAACTTGAAAGAAGAGATTCAAAAAGATAAATCCCCCACTGAGTAATTATAAGGAGAAGCTCTCCCAAATATTTGCTACCTAGTACATAAAAAGCAATTCAGTAAAGTCCATGCTCAAGTCAATTCGCAGATTTAAATATAGTCATAATTGGCTACAATCACTGAAAAGGCAATCTCAAGAAGACAGACAAAATCCAAGCACTGGGGAGAAAACTCCAATAATTAAAGGTATTTCAGTAAGGCAGAGAGCAGTCTGAGCATGCGCTGTTCATGTGAAATGACGATGCCCTTGTCTGCCTCCAGCTGCTCAGTACTGTTGGCCTGCTGGAAGTTTTCATCTCATTCCTACACCTACCCGTATCTGCTAACCCACTGCAGACAAAAGGAGTAAGGTTAGCTTAAACACAATAAATATTACATCTTAACCCACCATGTTCTGACAGAGCTGGGCTGGGGAGTGCCTAGACTAACACCAGCGGTGGCAGGCACATCAGACCTCCAGCTGGCAGGCAGGCAGGAAGCACTGGCAACACTGGCGACTTCAGCAACAGCCATCACCCGGGGCTTCTATCTGGAGCTACCCTGCGGAGACCAATACTCTCGTCAGCAAAGAATTAATACCTGAAATACTTATAACAGCAGATTTTGTCAAATCCAAGCCCAGAGGAGCATATAAAGACATCCTTTCTGCATTTTCACATTGACTGCACTCTGACACAGTCCAAACCGCTATCTTCAGTTGTTAAAATTTTAGTTTCCCTCACACAAGAGCTTTTTCACTTTTTCCTACATAACTACTTTTAGCAATCTGTGGGCCTTCATTAACCACAATGCTATCATAAAACTGCTTTGCCATTCCTGACAGAAGAGGATGCCACCCTCTCTCACAACCCTGCCTCCTTAATGATTCCAAGAAAATACTAAGATTTACTAAAAGGACACTTGCTGTATCTCTTCTCCTTTGGAGGCAAATATTATTAACACCCCTGCTCTTTAGTGTCACCAAATCAGTGCTCCATTAAGACCAAGGGTATCCAGTTAGCTTTGTAACTGCTGCTGCTTTTATAAACACTTCTTTTACCAACGATGATATGCCCTGAACAAGGTCTGTTACCTGCTCACTCAAAGTTAATACTTTAGCAAAAAACATAATGCAAAAAAAAGGTGAAGACTCAACAAGCCAGTTTATGTGGCTCTGAGCAGCTTGGCTCATGTAGAACCATAGTTAAAAGCTAGGCATCTGGAAGGAAACCAGTTCGCTCTCTCTCAAAAGCATTTATCTTCGAAAGAAAAATTAAGGCAACAGTTCCCCCCAAAAAGAGAGTAGGTTTTGGAAAGGAACCACAGATGCCAAATTTCTCCTGTTTTAAAATTACAAATTTTGAGTTTTCTCCCTGCCAAACTAAAACCAAGTAAAAGCAACAATTTAAACTGGGAAATTATTTCCCTACATTTGAGTAACTCAGAAATGGCAAATGCTTCATGCCCCTTTCTAAGATGCCAGAATAACTACAAGAAACTTAAGTCTAAAAAGAACTTTCAATCCCACCTAATCAGAAGAGCAATACTTGGACTGAAAACTATCACTCAGGCCCAGCTGTATTATAAATTCAGAAAAATCACGCTCAAATTACTTTTTGTCATTTACAACCGCACAGGAAGCTTGTATTACGCAGCGGAGAAAACTGGCAAGCAGTCTCGTTTCGCAAAAGCAGCTGGCAGAACCAAAAACTGCAGCAATGACTGCAAGGATACACCACGAAAAACAAAACCCTCGGGTTTTATGTAGAAAATTGAAAATTATGACTGATTTCTGGCTCATGTGACAGCCGTGGCATCAGGAAGCAGCTGCGAAAGTGCCAACACGTGGAGCGGCAGCAAGCACAGCGCAGAGCCCGGGCGGTGACACCGTGGCCATGCCCCCGCACCCCCGTGACACCTCTACCCCCGTGCCGGCAGCGCACGGGGGAAGCGCGGACAGCTCGGAGGCCCTGCCACGCACAGCCGCCGCCGCCCCGTCCGCTCCCGCCGCCGCTGCGGGCCTGACGCCAACAAGCACACGGGAGGCCCGCAGTCTTCATCTCGGTGCAGGGCTGGTCACCGCCACCCCGGCTCGCCCGCCGCGGGGCCGCCGTGCCGCCCGAGACCCCTCTCCGGCGGCGCTGCCCGGGCCGGGCCGCCGCACGTACCTGGCGCTGGCGCTGCCGCCGGCGGGACGGGACAGGACGAGGCGCACGCGCGGCGCCGTCACGGAGAGCGCGCGGCCGCTCCGGGCCTAGTGCCGCGCGCGCGGTTCCGCCCGCCCCCTGCTAGGTCCACTTCCGGGGTCCGCGCGCGGTGACGTCAGCGCCCGGGGGCGCGGTGGGGAACCCGGAAGTGGGGCCGTGAGGGGAGCGGGCGCGGCGCTGAGGCGGCGGCCCCAGAGCAGGCCCGGCCCGGCCCGGCCCGGCCCGGCCCGGCCCGCCGGGACTCTGCCCGGAGACCGCGTTTCTGAGGAGCTGCGTCGGAACAAAGTCACGGCGGCCTGCCTGCAACGCTGACAGAGACCGGGCTGTGGGGTTCTTTCTGACCCCCACGAAAGGAATGTTGCTTTTGTCTTTACAAACAAGCTGTAGATCTGCTGGTAGATAAGGTTAGCACAGAGAGATAAAAGAAACAATGGGATGGATTCCACTGGTTGATAAATGGGAAAAGATATTTGCCTTTACAAACAAGCTGTAGGTTTCCTAATAAATTAAATTGCGTAACGGAAGATGAAAGAAGCAAGGGGGGAAAACTATGAATTCTATAAGAATTAAAAATTAAAAGGGAGGGTTATACATTAGAGGGGAATCTCAGGTATCAGGTGTTCCGGGAAGTCTGTGCCTCTCAAGTCCTTCAGCCCATGGGGAAAGAGAGAGGGAAATGCAGCCGGGAAAATGGGATAAAAGGAGGCTGTAGCCTCCAAAAGTTTGAGAGATCCCAGGGGAATGCCCCATGGTCTCTCCCTTTATTCGAATAAAGCAAAAGGACTCCTCTGTCTCCTTTTTGGACGTAAACCTCTGGTGTTTGTGGATTAATTTTCCTTACACCCAGGTGCTCTACAAGCACCAAACTGTGGAGCTCTAAGGGTCCTACTTGTCGGGTAATCTTAGATAAGCAAAGTAGCTAATAGTTAAAAAGGTTATTTTATTCCAAAGTGCATCTTACTACAAAGCACATCAGTCTCAAAAGGCAGTAGCAAAAGCAATGACAAGCACTGGCAAAAGCAGCAGCAATACGCAAATGGCTAGAAGCCCTGGCAAAATTCAATAGCTGAAAGCAACAACTCTCCCTAATACATACTGTTATAGAGGATTTTCCCAACAAGCTAAGATGCAAACTCAGACCACCACTCTTTAACCTATTAGAATTCTAGTTTCTTAGCACACCAGGTTATGTTTAGAACTATGCATACAATCTATCTTGTTCTAGCTAAGGAATATTATAAACAATATTCTTCCTATAACTCTTGTTATGTCTAAGCACTGTCTACAACCGTGGTCCTGGAGTTTCTACTGAAAATATCAGTCTGTTTACAGCCTTCACTAGAATACTCATTGCTACCATGGTATTTGAGGCCTTTTACTTACTAAAAACACTGCACCTCCTACTAAACCTTACTGACTTACTTCTACTTTATGTGTAAGGGGCTCAATATACTTTAATCCATCCAAAGGCTTTAACTCAATCTCTGCACCTTGATTCCTCCTTGAGGAATTCAGAGAATCCCCTAACTCGCTCCAACACCAGGCGAGTGCCATCATCTAGATTTCGGATTGTTGCTAGAGTGCTGGTAGATCTCACTGGTAAGATTGTGTTTCCACACCCAGCTTTCCATTTTGATCACTTAGGAGTTGGTAAAAAGACACCAAAATTTTTCACATTAAGATATTTCAGGCATCTTCAGAAATACGTGAGGACTGTGTTGCATTGGCCTACAGTAAAACACTGATCACCACAAGCAGTCCCAACACTTTTTTACTTGCATAGCAAGAAGCACCTTGAGTTTTATTTCAAGGATACAGTGTCTTCCTCCCTTGAAATGTTCTCCAGATTTGGTCTGATTGCTGACAACCTGCATCATGCAAATGCACTCGTGGTTCTGCCTGCACAAGGTGCTTGGGAGATGTTCCTCTCCCAGAGACATCTGAAAACTGCCAAATGCAACATGTGCAGCTGAAACAAAACCCCACATCCCAAACAACAACAAAAATAAATCAGTAGAATATAGAAGTCTAGATCAAGTTTCAGGGACAGTTAGAGCAAGTAGTGCAGCTAAAAATGTGCTGTGTCTCTGATCTTGATTCAGGCTTTTGTAATTACAGGTCCAGGGAAGGATTTGAGGAGGGCAACTTTATCCAATCAAGTTACAAGGATGTTGGTTTGGAGATGCTTGACCCAAAAAGAGATGTTGACCAGAGATTTGAAGCTCTTCAAAGATTTAAAGCTCTACAAGGAGGTAGCAGTTCACAAGGGCAGGTTTCCAAGATTCATAGGACTGATCTTGAAACTCCAATTATCAGAGTGAAGGGGAACCAGAGGCAGTGTGTAGTTAATAGCCTTTTCCTGGAAGCTGGGCTTTTATCTTCTGGGTGCGTGTAGAACTGTGGAGTTCTGGTATCTTCAGGAACTTCTGTGAGCTACAATAATACCATTAATAGACTAATACTAGCAAAAACATCTGCATGCCTGTTGAATGCCAGACTGGACAGGACTTTGAGCAGCCTGGTCTAGTGCGAGGTTGCCTGCCCAGGGCAGAGGGATTCATACAAAATAATCCTTAAGGTCCCTTCCAGCCCAAAACATGTTATGAGACTCTGATTCTATGCACGTGTGGTAAGTTCTTGAGCTCACTTCTTAGAAATACAAAGTTCAACCTGTGACCTAACACCTGGTCAACTAGACCATGGCACTGCAGGGATGGTGGCTCCACCACCTGCCTGTGCAGACCACTCCAATGCCCCATCACTCCTGTGAAGAATTTTTTCCTAATATCCAGCCTAAACCCCACACCCCGGTGCAGCTTAAGACTGCATTGTCTTGCCCTGTTGCTGGTGCCTGGGACAGGACATGGACCCCCCAGCTGGCTCCACTCTCCTTTCAGGGAGTTGCAGAGAGTGTCAAGGGCTCCCCTTAGTCTCCTTTTCTCCAGGCTAAACACCCCCAGCTCCCTCAGCTGCTCCTCACAGGATTTGTGCTCCAGCTTCTTCACCAGCTCTCTTGCCCTTCCCTGGACACCTCAGCACCTTCCTAAACTGAGTGGCCGAGAAATGGGCACAGCACTCAAGGTGTAGCCTCCCTCACCAGTGTTGAGATCAGGGGAAGAACGAGCTCCCTGCTCCTGCTGGCCACAGCATTCCTGACACAGGCCAGGATGCCACTCGCCTTCTTGGCCACCAGGGCACAGTGCTGGCTCTTACTCAGTGTGGCACTGTCCCTTTCTGCCTGAGCACTGTCCAGGGATTGTGGTGGCCAAAGTGCAGGACCTCACACTGAGGCTTGTTAAACCTCCCACCGTTGGATTTGCCCATCTATCCAGACTTACAGGTCCCTCCCAGAGCCCTCCTACCATCCTGCAGATCAGCACTCGCTCCCAGCTTGATGTCATCTGCAAATTTGCTGATAGACTCAATCCCCTGATCCAGAGCAGATCAGTGAAGTTACTAAACAGGACTGGGCCCAACACTGATTCCTGGGACACAATCAGTGACAGGCCACCAGCTAGATGGATGTGGCACCAGCACTCTCTTAATCCATGGAAGAATGCACCTGTCAGTTGTGTATACAAGATTATTAAAACTGCTTTCATTTCAGTTCACAATTTAAGCAAAATCATAATTTAGTTATGTGGGGTAACTGAAGATAAGTTTGAAACACGCAGATGCAGTAGAAATTAGTTTCATAAAATATCTTCAAAAACTGACTTTATACACGTCTGGTAAACAGAGCTCAAAAATTGTAGAGGAAAGAATGTGGTTTATGAAACAACAGTCCCCTAAAAAAACCATAAGTGATCATGTAATTAAAACTGTCTTGAACTGCATTTTGTTAATGACTGTCAGTGTCTGTAGTCTGTAGAAGGCTACAGACCTAGTTAAAAGTGATGAGTGAATTCAACATTTGTTACATTGTCCTTCATGGATGTAGATGGCCTCTGAGACTGCAAAGGAAATGTAGGGAGTATGACAAGGCTGAAACTGCATAACACATCTTTTCTGTATGAATTCTTTCCAAATAAGCTGGATTGAACCACCTTATATTCACTTGTCATGACTCCCCTTGGAATGACCAGTTACTCCATACTAAGCAGATGGGAATAGAAAGTGTGATAGTCTGATTTTGGGTGGGATAGAATTAATTTTCATCTTAGCTGGTACAGTGCTGTTTTGTTTGTAGTATGAGAATAATGTGGATGACACACTGGTATTTCAGTCATTGCTCAGTAGTGCTTACCCTGCATCCAGGACTTCATTTTCTCATTCTCTGCCAGCAAGGAGGTGCACAAGAAG
>CM067592.1:69475756-69483256 GCA_034336665.1 Luscinia megarhynchos
GGTTATTTTTCCTTTTTTCAGTGAAAATCCAGGATGCACAGTTCAGAGACTGTGAACTATGAGCCACTGTAATCTTTCTCTTTCTTGTTTTCCTATCTGCTAAATAGAGATACATTTCTCTCACGTGGCTGTTTGAGAATAAAGGATTAAAAAATCAGGCATGTGGGTTTATTGTGCCACTGAAATCTTCATACAGAAGACGAAGAACTGCATTACAAATTCTTTTATAAGGAAATTTTGGGGTTTTGACCAATTCTTCTGAGCTCCTCAGGATAGAAAGCCATATATTTTCTCTTCCCATTTTCATATATCAGTGTAGTTTGCCCTTCCTGTGTATAAGCGTTCTTCCTTTTCCATGAACTGTCACTCTTCTGTTAATCATCTACACTCTCCTATACCCTTGGTGCTCTATTGGTTTGGCTTTCTTTTGAATAGGTTATTTTATTTTTGTAGGATATCCTTACCTCTCCTGCAGGTGAATTGTTCCCACAAGAGTTTTCCTTGTTTCATCCAGACCATGGGAAGGGAGCTGTACCCTTCAGTGTCACCAAATGCCAGGAGAGCTTTCATACTGGATCCTCTGCAAGGATCTGATCTTTCTGATCCTTCCATTCTGAATCCTTATAGGAAGCTACAGTTTGCTCATGTTCACTGAAAACACATGGAGAAAAAGCCAAAAGTTTACCATGTCTCTTCTTTACTCATAGAAAACTCACTTACAGCTTAATATTTACTAGTTTGCTAGAACTACATCTAAAATTTGAAAAAAAAAGATTATTTAATAAAATAGTTAGCAAATTGTATACAGTTCAGCAAATGCTCCAAAATAGGTGGGATAGCTAAATATATTTATCTTGGGTTTTAAGAGTCATGAAACACTGGAAGCGAGTGCCCAAAGATGCTTTGGACTTTCTGTGCTTAGAGGAAATCAGAACTACTCTGGATATGGACCTGAAACAAAACCAATATAGTGCAGAGGCTAAATGACTTCTTTACTATCTATACTTCTATCCTTCCACCTTTAATGGTGAATAGCACTTAATGAGTTCAGACTCTAGTAGATGTGTTTACATACATTTTGAGGTTTAACCTATGGAACCTGGCTGAAGACTGAGTTGTGAAACTTGTGGGAAGTCCATTGGTCAGTTCTCAAAATGACAATAAAACTTTAGACAAGTAATTTCACATCATAGTGACATCTTACCCAAGAATAAAAGGGAGCAGTCATCTTAGTAAGATTGAGAAAAGAGCAATGCTGTTAATAAGCCTAGAAATACCAAAGCTATTTGAGATCAGAAGATAGATAATTATGTAAATCCTCAAGGGCTTGAAACTGGAAGAAGGGCACTTTGTGGGAGTCAATACATGAATATTGAGGACCATCCCAGTAGACTGGACAAAGCCCATTATTGTAATGCTTTTGGCTGAGTAAGAGGCACTTGTGTCTGAGGGATAAAATAGAGACTAAGAACATATGGGTGGATGCTTGTGCTTCAGCCTGGCTTTAGCTAAGCAGGAACACTGGCCTTGCCCATTGTAATAGCATGAGTTAAATCAGATATAAGGAAAGGCCACTTGCATCCAATTTGATAGAATTGGAAAGTTACTATTTCATTAAAAAAAATACTACCATATTTGGCACATAGAATTTTGGCACATGATGATTGACTATTTTATGGACAAGTTTGGGCTAAGATGGAAACACAGTAATATTCAGTTTTAATTAAAAAGGGGCAGCCACTGTGCTCCCATGTTTAAGCTTTAATTCTTACCTAAACTTCAATTAGATTTTTCAACAGAACTGCTGTCTGATTTAAATACCATGAATATGTTATAGAAACTTCATTAAATATATATTTAATTAGAAATGTTTTACTATTTTAATGAGCCTTAAGAGACCTTTGATGAACAGTCAGTGTAATTATATGGTACTTAAATTATTGTATAAATGCATACTTTATAATCTACCTCCCTTGCTACTATGTTTTCATGGATATTTTTAACACGAAGAATTGTTTACTTTCTGTCAGAGTTTATCCTCCCTCTTCCTTCCACAAAATGTTTTATCTCTGAAATAAATATGCATGATACTACTTGTATTGATAATATTGTAATACTTACAGTTAAAAATCAATCAGAGATGAAAATTATTTTGATTTTGTTAGAAATGACAAAATTGATAATTTGTTATGCACAAATTACAGACTAAGCTCTGTCCTATGCGTGTTTCTTTTTGTGCATTAGGAAATTACCTGCCAAAATTGCTACAAAGACATGTTGTGCTAAGTGTTATTATATCAGCAATCAGCACTACATAACATAAAAAGAAGAGAGAGCTCAGCAAATTTAGAAAATAAAGAGGAAGCCATGGAACTAGCAGTTAAAAGGAAAAAATGGGCTTTTAATGCATCCTGTGCTTTTATCACACAACCCTGCATGAAGACCATTAGCTGTCACATGCTGAGCCTTACAATTCATTGTTCAGAAGCAGTACACATTAACTCCTAATAAATTGTTGTTACTTTGCTTTTTTCTTTGTGTGTGTTTTGGATATGGTTGTTATTAATGAAAGCAGGCTCATAGTAAGTTGGAGTCTTTAATACTGAATAGATAAGCTAATAATATTAGCATAATGAGCAATATTAGCTTCTCAGGACCACAAATCAGTCAAATGTCTTCTCCTAATTGAAAAGAGTACTTCAAGGTAAAAATACTTGACTATAGCATAAGGTGTCAAAATTCCTATGGACTGACTTGATCTCCTTGGGCATGTTGATAGCTGGCCATGAGGTAGTCATTCCTGATCAGCAAGAAGTTTGTAGTGTCTCTCATGCAGAGAGCTTGATATAAAAGAAGGGTTGCAGCCTTCAACACTTGAATAATTACAAACCTGGTTTATTGTCTGCAGTGCTAGGTTCAGAAATTCTCCTCTTCCTTTGCAAAAGGACATGACAAGTATTCTGTTCTATTAAATTATATTTAATTCACTGTCCATCTTTTAAATGAAGAAGGAGAAATGTCATTTGCACTCATGCTTTGCAAAAGAGATGCTTGCAGTACAACAGCTGATATGTGTACTGTCATATGGAAAAGCTTAAGATATTTGAATTCTGTCACAGAATATGTGTACTGGACTTTTCTTTTAAATATTTAAACTTTTTATTTTTTGAACATTGTTGTTGCAAGTCAAACAGGTTGTTTTATCAATTTCTACACAGCTTTCAGAAGGTACCCCATTTTACTTTCACCTTTTGCTATGTAGTGTGAAGTAGTACCAGATGGAGTTCTAGATGTGGTACTCAGTGGGGAATGCGTTCTTACAGAGGATACCTATCTCACTTTCTATGCAAAAATGGTTACCATGCATTCAGATCTTTCTGGAAATGGGTTGGAGAGGGCCTCGGGAGCCCTGGATGATATGTCCCACCTGCAGTCCATGCCTGCTTCTTGGCCTCATTCTTGCAGTTTCAGCTGTGATGTGTTTGTACTTAGCCTTAGGAACTAGAACAAGGATGTGTTTCTTGGATAAGTGCTGCCCTACCTTTGCATGGCCTCCCTGTAGCCACATGTTCTTCTTTCCGTGGTGGTTCCACAGCCATCTGGCTTTTGGCAAACCCCTTATCTTCACAAGTTCTACAACCTTGCAAAAGTTCTTATGCTCATAAGTCTGAAATAGCGTTACAAGCATCATCTCTTCCTCAGAGATGACCCACTCACTATGTGTTGTAATTAGACAAAAAATAATGCTTTTACAAGGTGTCCCACATCTATTTTCATGGTTTCCAGCCATATCTGTTTCTCATACTTAGAAATCAGAAAAAGCTGCTTAGGATGAAATAAACATTTGGAGGTGCCAGCTGCAGCAGACACAGTAGGTTTACAGTCCTAAGGCTAATTTCGAATATGTCAAGCTCATTAAAAATACTGAATAATTAAAACAATTCCAATATATTTTAAACTGATTCAGATACTTTAATCTTTTATCCTAGAATAAAGTGCACATGGTGCTCCAGAGATCTTTGGTCATTCCATTCCATTCTTCATTTATTCCATTCTTCCATTCCATTCCATTCCATTCCATTTGATCTTCGGGCCATTCCGGTCTTTTCCATTCCATTCCATTCCTTCCATTCATTCGTCCATTCCATTCCATTCATCTTTCTTTCTTTCTTTTCTTTTCTTTCTTTTCTTTCTTTCTTTCTTCTTTCTTTCTTTTCTTTTCTTCTTTTCTTCTTTTCCATTCCTTTTCTTTCCTTCCTTCCTTTCCTTCTTTTCTTCCTTCCTTTCTTTTCTTCTTCCTTCTTTTCTTTCTTCCTTTCCTTTCCTTCTTCATTCCTTCTTCCTTTCCATTCCTTCCATTCCATTCCATTCCATTCCATTCCTTTTCCTTCCTTTTCTTCCATTCCTTCCTTCCATTCCATTCCATTCCATTCCTTCCATTCCTTCCTTCCATTCCATTCCATTCCATTCCTTCCTTCCATATTCATTCCTTCCATTCCATCCTTCCATTCCATTCCTTCCATTCCATTCCATTCCATCCATCCATTCCATTCCATTCCATTCCTTCCATTCCTTCCTTCCATTCCATCCATTCCATTCCATTCCATTCCATTATTCCATGCGCATTCCATTCCATTCCATTCCATTCCATTCCATTCCATTCCATTCCATTCCATTCCATTCCATTCCATTCCATTCCCTCGGGCCATTCCATTCCATTCCATTCCATTCCATTCCATTCCATTCCATTCCATTCCATTCCATTCCATTCCATTCCATTCCATTCCATTCCATTCCATTCCATTCCATTCCATTCCATTCCATTCCATTCCATGCATTCCATTCCATTCCATTCCATTCCATTCCATTCCATTCCATTCCATTCCATTCCATTCCATTCCATTCCATTCCATTCCATTCCATTCCATTCCATTCCATTCCATTCCATTCCATTCCATTCCATTCCATTCCATTCCATTCCATTCCATTCCATTCCATTCCATTCCATTCCATTCCATTCCATTCCATTCCATTCCATTCCATTCCATTCCATTCCATTCCATTCCATTCCATTCCATTCCATTCCATTCCATCCTCCATTCCATTCCATTCCATTCCATTCCATTCCATTCCATTCCATTCCATTCCATTCCATTCCATTCCATTCCATTCCATTCCATTCCATTCCATGGGCTCATTCCATTCCATTCCATTCCATTCCATTCCATTCCATTCCATTCCATTCCATTCCATTCCATTCCATTCCATTCCATTCCATTCCATTCCATTCCATTCCATTCCATTCCATTCCATTCCATTCCATTCCATTCCATTCCATTCCATTCCATTCCATTCCATTCCATTCCATTCCATTCCATTCCATTCCATTCCATTCCATTCCATTCCATTCCATTCCGGGCATTCCATTCCCATTCCATTCCATTCCATTCCATTCCATTCCATTCCATTCCATTCCATTCCATTCCATTCCATTCCATTCCATTCCATTCCATTCCATTCCATTCCATTCCATTCCATTCCATTCCATTCCATTCCATTCCATTTCATTCCATTCCATTCCATTCCATCGCACTCCATTCCATTCCATTCATTCCATTCCATTCCATTCCATTCCATTCCATTCCATTCCTGGTCCGGCTCCATTCCATTCCATTCCATTCCATTCCATTCCATTCCATTCCATTCCATTCCATTCCATTCCATTCCATTCCATTCCATTCCATTCCGTGCATCCCGGGCATTCGGGCATTCCATTCCATTCCTTCGGGCCATTCCATTCCATTCCATTCCATTCCATTCATTCCATTCCATTCCATTCCATTCCATTCCATTCCATTCCATTCCATTCCATTCCATTCCATTCCATTCCATTCCATTCCATTCCATTCCATCCATGCGCTGTCCTTGGTGCGGTTCCATTCCATTCCATTCCATTCCATTCCATTCCATTCATTCCATTCGTGTCATTCCATTCCATTCCATTCCATTCCATTCCATTCCATTCCATTCCATTCCATTCCATTCCATTCCATTCCATTCCATTCCATTCCGTTCGGTCATTCCATTCCATTCCATTCCATTCCATTCCTTCCATTCCATTCCATTCCATTCCATTCCATTCCATTCCATTCCATTCCGTTTCCATTCCATTCCATTCCATCCATTCCATTCCATTCCATTCCATCGTCCATTCCATTCCTTCCATTCCATTCCATTCCGTCGTCCATTCCATTCCATTCCATTCGTCCGTCCACTGTCCATTCCATTCCATTCGATCATTCCATTCCATTCCTTCCATTCCGTTGTCCATTCCATTCCATTCCATTCGTGTCCATTCCATCCTGTCCATTCCATTCCATTCCATTCCATTCCATTCCATTCCATTCCGTTCCATTCCATTCCATTCCATTCCATTCCATTCCGTTCGTCCATTCCATTCGTCCATTCCATTCCATTTCCATTCCATTCCATTCCATTCCATTCCATTCCATTCCATTCCATTCCATTCCATTCCATTCATTCCATCCTTCCTTCCATTCCATTCCATTTCCATTCCATTCCATTCCATTCCATTCCATTCCATTCCATTCCATTCCATTCCATTCCATTCCATTCCATTCCATTCCATTCCATTCCATTCCATTCCATTCCATTCCATTCCATTCCATTCCATTCCATTCCATTCCATTCCATTCCATTCCATTCCATTCCATTCCATTCCATTCCATTCATTCCATTCCATTCCTTCCATTCCATTCCATTCCATTCCATTCCATTCCATTCCATTCCATTCCATTCCATTCCATTCCATTCCATTCCATTCCATTCCATTCCATTCCATTCCATTCCATTCCATTCCATTCCATTCCATTCCATTCCATTCCATTCCATTCCATTCCATTCCATTCCATTCCATCCATTCCATTCCATTCCATTCCATTCCATTTTCCATTCCATTCCATTCCATTCCATTCCATTCCATTCCATCCATTCCATTCCATTCCATTCCATTCCATTCCATTCCATTCCATTCCTCATTTTCCATTCCATTCCATTCCATTCATTCCATTCCATTCCATTCCATTTCCATTCCATTCCATTCCATTCCATTCCATTCCATTCCATTCCATTCCATTCCATTCCATTCCATTCCATTCCATTCCATTCCATTCCATTCCATTCCATTCCATTCCATTCCATTCCATTCCATTCCATTCCATTCCATTCCATTCCATTCCATTCCATCCATTCCATTCCATTCCGTTCCATTCCATTCCATTCCATTCCATTCCATCCATTCCATTCCATTCCGTTCCATTCCATTCCATTCCATTCCATTCCATTCCATTCCATTCCTTCCTTCCATCCATTCCTTCCTTCCATTCCTTCCTTCCTTCCATTCCTTCCTTCCTTCCTTCCTTCCTTCCATTCCTTCCTTCCATTCCTTCCATTCCATTCCTTCCATTCCATTCCTTTTCC
>CM067592.1:69485756-69501611 GCA_034336665.1 Luscinia megarhynchos
CATTCCTTCCATCCATTCCATTCCATTCCATTCCATTCCATTCCATTCCATTCCTTCCATTCCATTCCATTCCATTCCATTCCATTCCATTCCATTCCATTCCATTCCATTCCATTCCATTCCATTCCATTCCATTCCATTCCATTCCATTCCATTCCATTCCATTCCATTCCATTCCATTCCATTCCATTCCATTCCATTCCATTCCATTCCATTCCATTCCATTCCATTCCATTCCATTCCATTCCTCGGGCCTGGCCATTCCTTCCATTCCATTCCATTCCATTCCATTCCATTCCATTCCATTCCATTCCATTCCATTCCATTCCATTCCATTCCATTCCATTCCATTCCATTCCATTCCATTCCATTCCATTCCATTCCATTCCATTCCATTCCATTCCATTCCATTCCATTCCATTCCATTCCATTCCATTCCATTCCATTCCATTCCATTCCTTCCACGGGGCTTCCATTCCATTCCATTCCATTCCATTCCATTCCATTCCATTCCATTCCATTCCATTCCATTCCATTCCATTCCATTCCATTCCATTCCATTCCATTCCTTCCATTCCATTCCATTCCATTCCATTCCATTCCATTCCATTCCATTCCATTCCATTCCATTCCATTCCATTCCATTCCATTCCATTCCATTCCATTCCATTCCATTCCATTCCATTCCATTCCATTCCATTCCATTCCATTCCATTCCATTCCATTCCATTCCATTCCATTCCATTCCATTCCATTCCATTCCATTCCATTCCATTCCATTCCATTCCATTCCTTCCATTCCATTCCATTCCATTCCATTCCATTCCATTCCATTCCATTCCATTCCATTCCATTCCATTCCATTCCATTCCATTCCATTCCATTCCATTCCATTCCATTCCGATTCCATTCCATTCCATTCCATTCCATTCCATTCCATTCCATTCCATTCCATTCCATTCCATTCCATTCCATTCCATTCCATTCCATTCCATTCCATTCCATTCCTGTGGGCCTCGGGCCTATTCCATTCCATTCCATTCCATTCCATTCCATTCCATTCCATTCCATTCCATTCCATTCCATTCCATTCCATTCCATTCCATTCCATTCCATTCCATTCCATTCTGGGCATTCCATTCCATTCCATTCCATTCCGTGTCCATTCCATTCCATTCCATTCCGTGTCCATTCCATTCCGTGTGCATTCCATTCCATTCCATTCCATTCCATTCATTCCATTCCATTCCGTGTCCATTCCATTCCATTCCATTCCATTCCATTCCATTCCATTCCATTCCATTCCATTCCATTCCATTCCATTCCATTCGTTCCATTCCATTCCTATTCTTCGTTCATTCCATTTCCCTATCCTTTCCCACTTCCCTTCCCTTCATTCCCCTTCCCATTCCCTTTCCACTTCCTTCCATTCCCCTTCCTTCCAGTTCCCTTCCCTCATTCCCTTCCATTCCATTCCACTTCCCTTCCTTCCTTCCTTCCTTCCCCTTCCGTTCCTTCCTTCCTTCCTTCCTTCCTTCCTTCCCGTCCATTCCATTCCATTTTCCTTCCTTCCCTTCCTTCCATTCCTTCCATTCCATATTCCTTCCTTCCTGGGGCTTCCTTCCATTCCATTCCTGCACTGGGCCATTCCTTCCTTCCATTCCATTCCATTCCATTCCTGCCTTCCTTCCCGATTCCATTCCTTCCATTCCTGGGGCCTTCCCTTCCTTCCTTCCTTCCTGCTTCCATTCCTTCCTTCCATTCCCTTCCCTTCCATTCCCTTCCATTTCCATCCCTTCCCTTCCATTCCCTTCCCTTCCTTCCCTTCCCTTCCCTTCCATTCCTTCCTTCCCTTCCTGGGGCCTTCCTGGGACTTCCTGGAGCTTCCTGGTTCCTGGGACTTCCTCGGTTCGACTTCCATTCCTGGACTTCCCTTTCCTGGGATCCTTCTCTTCCTTCCTTCTGGACTTCCTGGGGCTTCCTTCCTCTTTTCTTTCTTTCTTTCTTTTCTTTTCTTTCTCTTTCTTTTCTTTTCTCTCTCTTTTCTTTTCTTTTTCTTTTCTTTCTTTTTCTTTCTTTCTTTCTTTTCTTTCTTTTCTTTTCTTTTTCTTTTCTTTCTTTCTTTTCTTTTCTTTTCTCTTTCTTTTCTTTTCTTTTCTTTTCTTTTCTTTCTTTTCTTTTCTTTTCTTTTCTTTCTTTTCTTTTCTTTTCTTTTCTTTTCTTTTCTTTTCTTTTCTTTTTCTTTCCTATTTTTAATGTTCTGAAGTTTCCAATTACTATCTGGACTGTCAACAAAACCTCTAACTAGGACTTCTGTAGAGTTGACTGCACACCATTTTCCATCATTTGTCATCAGTCTTGGTTAACTGGGGATGTCACAGGTGAGTGGAGGCTGACCAATATGATGCCCATCCTACAGAAGGGTGAGAAGCAGGACCTGGGGATCTACAGCCTTGTCAGCCTGACCTCAGTGTCCAGCAAGGTTATGGAGCAGATAATCTTGAATGCCATCATGCAGTATCTAGAGGACAACCATGGAATCAGGCCCAACCAGCACAGCTTTAAAAAATGCAGGTCCAGCTTGACCAGCTTGATCTCCTTTTATGACCAGCTGACCTGCCTGGTGGATGAGGAGAGGCTGTGGATGTTGTGTAGCTGGAGTTCAGCAGAGCCTTTGGTACTGTCTCCCACAGCATTCCCCTGGAGAAGCTGGCAGCCCATGGTTTGGGCAAGTTCACTCTTCATGGGGTTAAGAACTGGCTGGAAGGCTGGCCCATAGCATGGGGTGGATGGTGCTGCACTGGTGGTCAGTCACTACTGGGAATCCCCAAGGCTCAGCCCTGGAGCCAGCCCTGCAATGTCTTTATTAGCCTGGAAAAAAGGAGGCTCGTGGGAGACCTTGTCACCCTACAGCTGCCTGGAAGGAGGGTGAAGCAAGATGGGGTTGGTCTCTTCTGCCAGTCAGCTAAGACAGAACAAGAGGAAATGGCTTCAAACTGCACTGTGGGAGGTTCAGTTTGGACATCAGGAAGAATTTCTTCACTGAAGGGGTTGTTAAACACTGGAATGGACTGCCTAGGGAAGTGGGGGAATCACCACCCCAGGTAGCATTCAAGAAAGGACTAAATGTGGCACTTAGTGCTGTGGTTTAGCTGATACGGTGGTGTTCAGTCAAAGACTGGACTTTTCCAGAAGGTCTTTTCCAATATTAATGTTTCTATGATGTCATGATTTCCATATACTTGACAGATAAATGATGTTCCTATCATGAGAGGATTTCTAAGATTTAGAAACATGTTCACAACCTTTTCTAGATGAAATCCAAACCTTTTAAAGTTCATCATGCAGAGAAACAAGGACCCTGGCAGGTGGGGACTTCACATAAAAGGCCCTTTCTCTGTCACTCTCATGGCTTCCATGAGCCATTTCAATTAGATACAACCACCCCAAAGTCATTCTTTCTCCTGTGTTAATGAATTAGTCAAATCCTCACTGTATATTGGTATTGCAGCCTGATGGCATTTTGTACACCTTCCCTTGTTCTCCCCACGTCTCTGACCAAAGCTGCAGTGGTCCTGGCTGGCAAAGGCCAACTTGTTAAACTTTTTGAAGGTACTTTCTTGATTTTTAGCTATGAAGTGTTGTTTTCCTCTTTAAAATTATGTTAAAGAAGCTATACATCTATAAAAAAAACATTCACCAAATTGGTTTTTGGTCAGTAAAAGTTGTAAATATATTTTTTCATGACTTTCCTGGTTGCAGATATACCCCAGGTTTTGGATATCACAACACTGACAGATTAATAAAAATAATATAATAGGCCAATTCCTTTTGTAGCTATATTAAGTAGAAGAAAATTCCTTAATCCCTGCTTTCACTAGTAAGGCAAATATTACAATTTAAGTTATTTACTGAGTTAATTTGAAAATTAGAGCCTTATGATTTTTAAAACAAGATTTTAAATAATTTTTTAAAATTTTTAAGCAAAACTGTAGTATTTAACTTTCTAAAGAATGAAGGAAAAATTACAGTAAATATGAGATATATCAAGATATGTGAAATATATTATTTCATTATGTCATATTTTTTCTTAATTATTCCCCTATTTATAAACTGCTCTAAATAAAGTATCTTGAAATATAGCAAAAACTATTTACTGTTAAAAGATTTCCATGTATACATATTTTGAGTAAACTAATCAGCATGATTTTAAAATGTATCTAATATGCAGCATTATGAAGTTAGCTTTTTATAGATGCTTTCCATAAGTTCACTTTTCCATTCCAGAGCTTAGCATGCTGTTCTGTAAAGTCACCAGTCTTTGTAGTGGATTAAAACCAGATTAAATTCACCTTTGTTTACTCATATTTTTTCTTCCAATTAATAACAGTTTAAAGAGTGGTTTTGGACTAAACAGAGAAAGTAAAGGTTTGCCATTCAGGAGTGCTACTTCTTCTTGAGCTCTCCCTTTGCACTTGGTTGCAAGGTGTCAAGTCTGCATTGATGAAATTCCAAAGCTGTCAGTCATCATTTCACTTACCTTTCTCTTAGCTTTTGTGGTTTCCTTGTTTTTGGATGTAAATATTAGTTACACTGATGTAGGCAATACAACCTTTCTTGGAATGAAGTGGGGAAAGTTACTAGTTTTTTAGTTCCAAGCAGAAAAAAACTCTTTCTGTAAAAGGTTGCAGTTTAAAAGTGAAAGACCTGAATGACAAATAGTGAAGCCTACTGAGGACAGAGATCCTGTTTATCTATCTCCATCTCCTCTTTGTTTTTTTAATATGATAGTCTGAAATTGATTTGTTGGGCTATGTAATTTTTTATCTAGAGATTATTTTGCTCTTCTTTGGGATGGTATCTCTGCATCTATTGTTTGTTGCATTTTTAGTCTGTCCCTGAGAATCTTTAGGAAGAGTGAGACAGGGTTATGCAAACAGGTACCAAGCTTTGAAAATAAAAGAAACTTCAACTAGATTTTTGGGCTTGTTGAAATCAGTTTTTTTTTTGGTCCTCACAAAAACTGGCATATTCTGGCTGTAGGCCAAACAGCAAATTTTTCTTCTTTATTATGGACATGAAAGGACAAGGTGTTTTAGCAGCCCATCATTTTCTTAAATTTGATTAAAACCATTTGTTACCAATACAAATGCTGGTTTCCCTAAGTGTCCTGCTTACGTAGCACATTTTTTTCTGCAAGCTAAGAACTGAGAGAAATCCTTCTAAAAGCAAGAAAATAAGTATTTGTTAAAATTTCAATTCATTAAGAATGGGATTATACTACAGACATAATAATCTTGCATTTTTAAAATATTAATCTTTTTATCCTATCATAGTAGCCCCTCCTTTAAAAATGGAGGAAGTTTTTTGTTGACGAAATATGAATTTTTTATACTCCTAAGCCTCAACACTGTCAAATTATCAGCAGATATGTCTTGTATTTGTATTTACAGAACATACATATGCCACAGTAATAACCATATTTGAAAGTTTAATCCTTTAAAATATTTACATTGGGTTTTCAACATTCATAATGGAAAGGCTATATAAGTTGAAAGAAAATGGGGAGGGGTAAAGAGAGGGAACAGTAGTTTATGATGTGAAGAACAGGGTGTTTTTAGTAGATGCATCTCTATCATGTAATCACAGGCAGGTAAGTCAAACATATTTGCTGAATGAAAATTTCATTGGAACTCTGATCATAACATGCTTCCTTCCTTGATATTCTTGAAAAATTATATTAATGATCAAAATAATTTAATTCAATCCATGATTAGCAAGTTATTTTAAATTACTGAAAAGATGCAATCCTTTGAATATTTACCTCCAAGCACTGAGCATGGACACAGTGCTACTGACCCCATTCTTCCATAAAATGAGCCCTCTTGAATGCCAGCATCATTGCTCTGTTACTTGCATGAGTATAGGTATGTGTGTGTGTAGGTATATATAAGTGTATAAGTATATAGGTATATATATATATATACCTATATATATGTATAAGTATATAGGTATATATATATATGTTCTATGCATCCATATTTGAAATACATGCATTTGCACAAGTATGGTGTTCTTAGTTCAGAAAGTCAGATAAGCAATTTCATGCATGCACTAGACATTATGGGGGTGGTCTAAAGAAGTACAATAATGGGGGCTGCCCAGCATGCTTTTTACAGGGATACTGAAAATTTTTCTCTGCATCTCTGCAAACAGATTTAACTTCTTTACTTTCTACAATCCAACAGAGAGAAACAAAAGTATCACAAAAAAATAGTTCTGTACAGCAATTTATGTAAATGGATATATTGATGATATTTTTAGCAAGGAGAGCACATCAATACATTGCTAAAGAAACCTGAGCTGGAATCACTTGATCTTCCTATGTTACCAAATACTTCCCTCTTCCACTCTGTTAGCTTGTGGATGTGAAAGCCAAGACTCCCTCTCTTGCTTCCTATTTATGAGGAGAAACAGAAGCCCTCCCAGTGCTAGTCGTTCTGACCTCATGATCTAAGGTGTAAGCTGACCAGCAGAAAAACTTCAGTGATTCCTGTATTTATCTGTGCTTATGTGTTTTTCTGTATCTGTCTGAAAAATAGAGTACTTTTCTCCCTCCTTGATTAGCCACTTGCAACACAGAGAGTAATTCACGTCAGGTTCACACAATATTTCGTCTACATTATTTGATATTTCAGCATATTTTGAAAATATATTTTAAAATTTTAATTATGTATGCTCACAAGTTACTACTGGTTTGAAAATTTTTGGTGCTACCCTGTAGATTACAAAGGTGATGGCATTTTATTCTAAACATACGCTTTCTTTTAAATATGAATGATATACTAAAAGTTGAGCTTTCTGGACACTTGAATTAATCTTTTCATGGTTAAATGAACTCTAAGCAAAACGTAGGTGGTGGTATAAAGGATTGGTTCAAATAATTCCAATAGCCTTTTAAAACTTTGATTTTATTTAATCTTCCAAGATATATTGGGCTGAAATAAAACATATCCCGCCTCTGAATTTCAAATTATTTTCTAAGAGCTGTGTTACTAATGATTTGAAACAACGGAAGTATGCAAGCTGGCTGTTCAATTGATGAATCTTGCATTTTGAAAGTCATTCCTGATGGTAATTTTATCATATTCACATTACTTAACTGGCTAGTTGGATTTGTGTCAATTACTACTGCCAGAACAATTGTCACATAGTTTTGATATGCTAGTAAAAATATCTACTTTGGGCAACAATTTTTACTAGTAAACATTGACTTTTTCCACTTAAACACAAACAACTAATTTCTCATCCCATTTAGAACAATAAATGTGTTACAGCCTTCTTTCTTACAGTCCAGTAGTCTTTAAAAAAACTATATAGTCCCCAGACTTAAACCATAAAACTGGAAGTACTTCCCAATTAATAAGGGACCAGATGTTGGTCAAGCTCATTTCGTGGGTCTTTAATTAGTGGATGCTGTTAAGTGAATACACAGAAGACACACAGAAGGACCTGCTTAAATGCCTTAAAAATAGATTAGTTTTGGATAAAATGAAAATGTAGTAGAATAAGTTCTTATAAAGGGAACACTAAAGAATGTCCAAACTGAATTATATTGAAAATTTTTACCAAGATTCAATTAAATGTGCTGGCAAGTATTAAGTCACTATGTTTAAAAGGAATCTGCTGATTTATTGTTGAACTTTCATTAGCCAAGACTGCTAGATTTCTGTATTATATCTCCAGCAATAACTGCTTTGCATGTATTTTGTTTAGCATTTTCAGTTGTTGTCCTTGTCTTTGTCTAAGACAAGTTTATGGTGCAGAAAACCTGAAATGTTACCTCCTTTCTCCCTGTCTACCAATAAGGAGAGACAAATGCAAGAATATAGAACTGAAAAAAATAACATCTTACTAAAAGTAAACAGCAGCAACAAAGAAAACAACAAAAGTCACTAGATAAGCAGGTGGTGAGTAAACAGGTTCCTCTGGGAACAAAGAAAACAAGACAGCTGCCACCCAGGCAGCACATGCACTCCAGAGGACAAAGACAGGATGGTAGAGGGGCTCTCCTGGCTAAACCTTCCACTGTGGAGAAAAAAAAAACAAACAGGAATGTGACGGTCATGGTGTGATTCTGATGGCAGATGGGACGTGCTGGCCTCGTCTAGGGCAGGTCCAGCCCTGCAGTGCCAGTTTTCCTGTTCCCTCTGTGTGACAACAGGGGTGCATGTCCCTCTTGCTGCCTCTTCCTGCCACCTGCTGGGCTCCCTTTCAGCTCAGCCAGACTCAGCTGGTGTCAGTGCCACTGCCTCAGGCTGCTACCCCATTGTGGGAGAGGGAAATTGTCCCACTGGGCACCAAAAACTGGCCCAACATTCCTGGCTGCAGTTTTGGATCTGTTTGGGAGCTATCATTTTTGACCCATGAACTTGGGAGTGGTCCCTCTACCTCTTCTCAGCCCAGTTGTCCTGCAGAAATTACCTGGAGGGCTTAGAAGTGGGAAGAGACCCACAAGCCATACAGTGCCAAGGTCTGCTGATCGCTTCACATTGGTGAGCCAGACCAAAACAGACCCCTTCCCGTTCCAGCCATGGCATTCTCTCTGCTGAAACCATGCCTATGTCTGCTGTGAATGGTATTGTAATAAACAGGACTGAAAACTCCAACTCTGTACCCAGGACATTATCCACCTCTTATTCTATACCATGCACATGACATTCAGATGTGCATACCTTTCTACTATAGCCATATACACATACAATAACTATATTGATACAGGTATTATTTAAGTGGCCACTGACTGTCCCCCCAAGATGTTTGTTGAGTTTATTTTAGTCCATTACTGGTGTAACTTTTGCAGTCTGTATTCATTGCTGAGGATGTTTTATGATGTATGGTGGCAGTGTCATTCAACAACCAGTATTACATATATAAATCAACATTACAGATGGTTCTCACCTAAATCAGGTCCCCTTGATGTACACAATACTCCCCATCCCTCTGTATTAGCCATCAAGTGTAACCAGGTCTTTGAGCAAAAACAATCCCATGGATGGGTTTGCGTTTGCTTGAGGTGGGACTAATCCCAACATGCCATATGCACCATGGGGACTTTATCTTCATCTGTTATATGCAAGGATTCTGATTGGGCAGGGCTAGCTCGGTTAGTGAAGCTGCTGGTCTTAACTAACCAGGTGGATTTTGGTAAACACAGACCCCAATGTATGAAGGTTCCACTGCCCATTGCCTTCAGTGGTTATTAACAATCCATTGCACTGTTTGACTTTCCCAGCTGCTTGTGGGTCATAGGGAATGTGATACACCCACTGAATACCATGTTCTCTAGCCCAAGTGTCCATGAGGTTCTTTTTAAAATGAATCCCATTGTCTTTGTCAACTCTTTCTGGAATGCAATGTTGCCACAGGAGGGGCATGGGGCACAGGGTAGGTCTCCAGCCATCCAGTGGTTGCTTCTACCATTGTGAGCACGTATGGCTTGCCTGGGCAGATTTGCTACAGATGTGATCCATCTGCCAGCCCTCTCCATATTTATATTTAGCCCATTGTCTCCTGTGTAATGTGTTTTACCTGCTTGGCCTGCTTGATGCAGTGCATGCTTCACAATCATGGGTTACGTGGGATATTGTGTCCATGGCTAAGTCCATCCTTCAATCACAAACCCATCAGTATGTTGCATCTTTTCCCTCATGACCTGAGGCATCATGGGCCCACCAAACATTATTTAGAAATAACTCTCCTTCATGTTGCCAGTCCAGAGCTACCTTTAATTTTGGCAGCCCAATCCACCTGTTTGTTGTTGCAATGCTCCTCATTAGCCTGATTCATAGGCATCTAGGCATCCACATGACAAACTTCTGGCTCAGCTCCCCAAGGTTTGGGGCTGGAATGGGGTGGCCCTGCTCCAGCCAGCCCCACTTCTGGAGTCTTGGACCAGCAGCTGTTGAGCTCACCTCAAGACAGGTGAAAGATTGCTGCTGCAGCTTCTCCAAGCCAGAGGGGGGAAAAGCTTTTTGCCTGGGCCAAGAAAATCAAGCTAGCCAAACAAAACCAAACTGCACAGTGCCATGGAATGCCTGGGCACTGAGGCTTCATAAATGCACTCCAAAAGCCCAAAGCTTCCTTGTCCCAGTCCCACACACTACCAGTCTCAGGCTTTAAAGATACAGCAACCATTTTTGGGCATAAAGCAGAGAACCATTGAATAGACTATCATTATAAATCACTCCAAGACACCTCCCTAGAAATCTCCATCCTGACTCCAAATATGTTGCAGACTGTACAGAGGAGACAGAGCAGAACCAGCAAGAAGAATATGGTGTCCTTAGCATACAGAGGGAATTCAGGTTTCTCAAGAAGTAATGTGTCAGACCAGAAGGGGAGAAAGGTGAAACGCAAAAGGAAAAATCATCTTCTCCTCTTCCCCCCACAGGCTGTGTGTGATTATTAATATACCCCCAGACACAGCAGCCCAGATCAGGTCAGGCAAACAACAATGAATATATTTACCAAATGATCTTCATGCCTTTAAGGTTATCATTCCATAAGCTGGTATCAGAAACTGCACCAACTGTATCTTGGTTCCTCTCCCTGATCTGAAGAAGAGCACTATCGCAGGCAGATGGTTCCACATATTTGGATTTAGATATAAGATTAGGTGCCACAGTGCCAAGACCAGACCAAGCAATGTGGTAACCAGGGAGTTCTGTACCAAATATAGAAATGGTTTAGTAAAATTTATTATTTTTTCACTTTCTCTCTTGACCCCCTTTTGGTTGGGTGCCAAGTATGTCTTAGTTTAAGACAATTTTACAAAACAGAGGTTCTGCAATAACTTCCCTCCCCTTCGTTTTCAGCCTATTCCCTCTACCAATGAGAAGACACAAATGCAAATAGATATAAGTGAAAAAGAAAAAAACAGTTTGCTAAAAGTAAACAGCAATAACCAAGAAATACAGAGGCAAACAGGTAAACCCTCACCCACAAATGCAGAGGAGGTCTCCCAAACTGTCTGGGGGAGGACAGACAAAGTTGAGAGGAATGTTGCATTTGTCTTTACAAACAAGCTGTGGATCTGCTGGTAGATAAGGTTAGCACAGAGAGATAAAAGAAACAATGGGAGGGATTACACTGATTGATGAATGGGAAAAGATATTTGCCTTTACAAACAAACTGCAGGTTTGCTGGTGAATTAAATTGGATATTGGAAAGAAGCAAGGGGGGAAAACTATGAATTCTGTAAGAATTAAAAATTAAAAGGACGGGTTATACATTAGAGGGTAATCTCAGGTATCAGGTGTTCTGGGAAGTCTGTGCCTCTCAAGTCCTTCAGGGAAAGAGAGAGGGAAAAGTGGCCGGGAAAATGGGATAAAAAGGAGGCTGCGTCCGCCAAAAATTTGAGAGATTCCAGGGGAATGCCCCATGGCCTCTTCGCTTTATAAAGCAAAAAGGACTCCTCTGTCTCTTTCTTGGACATAAACCTCTGGTGTTTGTGGATTAATTTTCCTGGCAAAGTGGTGCAGATTCCACTCTGTGGGTCATGCGGCCAAGACGGGACAAAGGCAAGAGCACACCAAACGAGCATCCATGGATCCAAAGCTGCCTCCTTCCCCAACCAACAATGACAGCGGAGAAAAAAACAAAACCTAGAAAACATATATTTCTCCTAAAGGAGTCAATGCTGCTGAAACACTGGAACAAAGTTCTCAGCAGATGTGGGGCCAGCCAAGCCTCTCAGCAGCTGGAGACCTGCGGAGTGGCTCCGGCCCTTGGCGACAGGCAGTGTAAAGTCCAGGGAAACATCTCCCCAAGCTCCAAAAGCAGTGTTTGCTACAGCAGCCATGGCAAGGGTCGCTGTCTTTATTTCCATCAGCTCCTGAGAGGCCGTGGCTCGCAGCCTGACAGAGCTCCCCGCTTTCTGAGGCTCTCCAGAGTTGGCAAAGAGCTCCACGTGAATGTTTCCAGCGCCCCTCCTGTTTCCCTGAACGTGGTAAAACACACAGGTCCTGCTCCAGCTCTGGGTCTCAAAGAAATAGTAAACTACCTTCACACAGGTTCTGCTCCAGCTCTGGGTCTCAAAGAAATAGTAAACTACCTTGCACAGATTGATGCAGAGAAGATATGGAATACGTGATTTTGGGTCACCCCTAATGCTACACTCTACCTTCTATCTCTGTAACTGTGACAATCGTTCTAAGCAAACAGCTCTTTTAGTTAAAAATGTGCAACAAATCAAATTAAAATTAATTAGTTTGGCTCATGTAGTAGTGTTTCTGAATAATGCTGAGGATCACAAATTCAAATTAAGGCTTGCATAACTCTTCCTAGGTTTGAAGAGAAGCTACGTTACCAAAAGAGAAAGGGGAAATCAGTCCCCCTATTAAACAGCCTTCACTGGGAATGCTTGCACTGCAGGTTCATACAGCCAGATTTTGTATCATAAACCAGAGAATGAAGCAGACAGACACAGCAATTAATTGTACCTAATGCTAATATACACATAAGGCTAAGTATGATAGCAGTCACATATGAGTGGAGCAATAGGAAGTTAATTACTGCAAAACCTTGATCATAGCCATTCAGTGCTTATAATTTTATTCATAGTGTGCTTTGCTTGTTCTGATACTCCTTCAGGCAGTAATATGGGTTGTCAGATTCAGTTTTTAAGGTAAAGGTGTGAAGGATATATGCTAATTTATACATGTTCATTAAACATGTTTCCTTATTGTTTTTAACAGTGAGATTTTACTACACTTGTTCTCCTTCTGGTTTAAGTAAACTTTTAAATAGACACAAAGTGTACACCATACTCTATTGCCAATGATGACTGTTCTCTACTTGCATATAGAAAGAATGAAATATAGTCATCTCACTACTATATTTGTATTATATTTGATTTATTCACCAATCTAAACCTGTATACGGCTTCTGATTTTTGCAATGTGAATGAGGACCTAAGAAGTGTGGGGACAGGCTTAAAGTATTGCTCCTGACAGTCTCCTAAAAGCAGTCCTTGTTTGGCTGACTTTTTACATCTCCTACTTTTCTGCATCATTCTATGGCTCATTTATAACTTACTAGTTTTAATACTTGAAAATGTGATTTCTAGTTTTACTATTGGTGTTTTACTTTTTGTCTTCAGGTGGTCTGAACTGGGAGCCTACACTTTATTATCTACTTAGAACAGAATGAGATTAATATTAAAGGGATATCAAACTCTTACGTATCCACAGAACTTGCAGAAGAGATAGAGTCACAGAAGTGACCACTGTGTAGGCATAACTGGAGTGATATAGTTTACCTGACTACATATCAGCACTGCATTTATTATCCTGATTTTCTTTCACAGAGTACTGGATGATTTTTAAGGTTCTATATTTGACTACTACTGAAAAAAACCTCATCTTCACAGTCCTTCCCTTTTGCAGTTCTAGTGGCATTAGCTCTTAATCCTGAAATAGAAATGAGTTTTCACAAGGGGAAGGAAGCACCTGATGTCATTTATTTCTGGTTAGATCGTTATACTTGATCATTAAAGAAACAAAGAGCCAGTCAGTTTTGTAGTATTTTTTAAAATAGTACCGTCACTACCAGAGAATTATGACAACTCACATTAAATATTTGGGTTGGACTTCACGTGGTGACATTTCACTGCAAATTTAAAGAGTATCAAGAGCATCTGTTTAACTTCCAAAACGTGTGTTAGCTCTTCCACTTTTTCTCTGAAACTTTTACAAGGTTTCCACCTCTACCAGTGTGTGCATGACACATAAAATGGGGGAAAAAAAGTACTGTTGCAGTAAATATAAGTAAGATTTTGTAGTAGCTTTGACAATTTGTGTCTATTGCCTCATGCCTATGCTAAATTCTGTGTGGTAAGGTTTTTGGGGGTTGTATTTTGTGTGATTCAGTAATCTCAACTGGTGTAACTACAGCTGTTGGGGGCGGAAGGGGGCAAAGCATTAATAAAAACAGTTTCTGTATTTTCTTACTTGTTTTAAAGACTGGTTTAAAACACATTAAAATTAATGAAGTGTTTTTTCTTCCAGGTGGGAGATAAAAGAAGACGCAGATCTTGAAGATGAGGAGGATGTTATGGTGGAACACTTAAAAAATGTTTATTTGACACAAAGGACTCCTATCTCAGAGGATAAAGAAGAACAATTACCGTGATTTCGGGTAGCACCTTTCTTCTGGATTCAACAAGATTAACTTAATGTCATAAATCACAAGACTAGAAAGCTCAGAAATATGTATCTTGAGTAGTAGTTCTAAACTAAAGAGTTCTCCTGTTATTGTCTGGGCAGCCCATCCAGGAAGCAATTGTTCACACATGCATAAGGTGAGGAACAGAAAAAGTCAATGTCACATAACAAAGAGGTTGTATCTCAGTACTGCAGAGGCACAAACCTGAATGACAAACTAAGAATTGTTTCAAAAATATAAAACTCACTCTGAAAATAATGCAGTTTTAGACAGGCTAAGCAAATGCTTCTGGTTTCCACCCACTACTTTGGAGTTGGAGTCAGCCTGCCTCCAGTTCGTATCACTCAAGGACCCTGTCTCTCCTTTGGTGCTTGTTTATTAAATCACCCAAAATACATGAAAAGGGATAGGTATAGACCATACACCTACAGTCCTTTTTGAGCTGCTCCACAATGTCTGCTTGGCATTATTCCCAATCAAAAATGAATCAGCATTACTGTTCTCACAAATCCTTACTTAACATCCCATGTATTTTATGGCAGAAAAAACACATTATAGAGACATTTTAGAAGTTTTGAGAAGCATCTTTTTATTTAAAAGAATTATTAGCAAGCAGTGCTCAGATGATTGTCTTAACAGCGAATTGAGAAAATAATAAATAATTTAATATTTTTTAATGAATGTAAAATTTCATATTCAAAGTAATCCTGGTTTGATATTCAAAATTTTCTGAATATTAAATATTTTTCTGAATACTAAATATTTTTCTTACACACTGGTTAAAACTACCAACATTTTCTATATAGAAGGTATGGGTAGTATCTCTTCTGCTTGCAAAAAAAATCCACAATTTTTCTGTAAGTTTCTTTCATTAGAAGTCCAATGGAACTATTTTTTTCTGCCTGATTAAGGGCTCTGGCAGGATCTTGCTAAGGGTGCAATCTGATAAGAGTTACTCATGTTGCCAGCACATCTTCACACAGATGCTATTATGGACATAACTTAGACCACTTCAATAGGATGAAGGCATGCTTTTTTCCCTGAAGGCTTCAGCAGCACTACTAATGCTGATTTAGGGTCTTATCTAAAATGCAGGTTTTTCTCCTCTTAATTGCTCTTTTTTCTTTTCATATAAAGCACAAGACCATTTAAAATGAACATGTGGACAATTGCATCTTACAAATCTCCAAAGATCTTGTTACAGCACTGCAACACAAAAGGGCTGTGAGGCACTGGAGCCTAAAAAATGCTCAAAATATTAATTAAAGAACAAAGTAGACATTTTCCTCTACTTCCAGTGTAGTCATTTCAGATTATAAAGGAAGTGATGAAGTGTAAAAACCATTTACTTTTGCTTTGTATTTCACCTTTGAAGATTAGTGGTGGACTTTAGATTTACAACATGTGTACAGAGATCTTCCATGTCAGCAGGTTTGGTATTCTGACAATGAGGCACACATATTCCAAGCCATACAAATAATGTGTTAATGTACATGGAAAGTGGAGTTCAGAATATTCTCTCCTATTTTACCAAAATCTATTGTACATAATTAACTTCTTGTATAGTCACATGAAGTGCCTATGTGGTGAAACTGATTGAAATACTTCTTGTGAAAATGCTCCCCTTCT